>QVNW01001753.1:0-44255 GCA_014825475.1 Pseudomyrmex flavicornis
TTTGTTTAAACGAGATATACGACCCAGTTGGTCGTAATTTTTTCGCTTCAGCGATAATTTCGAAACGCGAAAATACATGACATCAGCGTTCGACGTTTAATGAAGGTAACGACTAAAAGCTTACGTAAGAATTTATTCTAAGCACTGAACTGCAATTTAGTTCTCGTCGCGAAGACAACGTGTGTGCGTGAGAGAAAAATTGCGGATGTGCGATTAGCGTTTCGACAATCGCGTACTCGTTCGAATGATTTTTATTTCCTTTTCTTATTTCTTTTATATAAAATTGATTCGCACAAGAGTAGAACCTAGAACCGAACGATATGTACTGCATACCTACCTACCTGTTTCCTG
Organism: Pseudomyrmex flavicornis; assembly: GCA_014825475.1. Lineage (NCBI taxonomy): Eukaryota > Metazoa > Arthropoda > Insecta > Hymenoptera > Formicidae > Pseudomyrmex > Pseudomyrmex flavicornis. The sequence goes on from QVNW01001753.1 coordinate 352, forward strand.
TTACGACTACGTAAATTATTGCGTAATCGCTGGCACAACAACGTTGTTCCTTGACGTCTCGGTGAAAGTCACGGCACGTGTTATATATTCATGCCCGTTTCTTCTCTTTATATTATTTTTTTTTCTTTTTTCGTTTCTGACATTACAATCGATCGAAAAGTCGCTCGTCTTTTTTCCGCATCTCTTCGGCTTTACAAAATCGCGCTCCATGTGTGGTGCGATTGGAAGATGGCAAAAGCCGCAAAGCGACGACGGCGAGTAATTAATGCGCGCTGCGTCACAGCATTTAAATAAATTAGCGCAAAATGCAGGCTCAGATGTGAAATAATTTTTGTTTAACGCGGAAACTGTGATCGATTAATTGCACTCACAAAGAGAAACTATATCTCTGGGTAATTATCGTTTGTGATAATTTTTTTTTTTTGGTGTTAAAATTGGTGTTAAAATATTTTACGTAAGTAAAATATTTTAAGAAAGTAGAAATTCTCAGCGGGGTTGTTTTATGACCGTAACTAATATCGAAACTTTGAGGCCAATTATGTATAGAAACAAAGCTGATTTTTAAATTGGTGTACACACGCGCGCGCGCATACACATTTAAACGCGAGGGATACAATTTATTGCGCCTACCGTGCAAACCATGGAATATAGAAGAAAATTCGCGGCACGCGATATTCTTTTTCAGACACTCGTAAATAAAACCGGTGAAATTTCGCGATAATCAACACGAATCAATCTCAATATATAAACATATAAAATGTGAATTACGCAAAAGAGAAATTTGACAGTCCAAAAAAACGAGTTTAGTTCAACGTTTAAAGCAGAGGAAATTTTCTTTTTTCGGAAAATGATTCGCTTTTTAAGAAATATCCGAGAAATTGCGTTGAAATTCGTAACAGATTTGCGTGCATAGGTAAGAATGCAAAGGGATTGTAAAATAGAAATTTTCAGTGCGTCGATATAATTGTCGCTGAGAACACGTGGTCGTTCTGCGAGTTCGAAAGTTTCGTGCCTCTCGGCGCCGTGAATACGTTCCGAGAACGTTTTCAGCACTTTCTCCGACGACCCTAAAACCTTCAACGAGACTTCATTGAAACGAAAGTGCAACAACCTCGGTTCCGACCTCAACGAGACTTTAATTTTCCGAGATGCGCGCGCGGCGACAAAAATGACATTTTCATCAGTGTGTTGCCGGTAATCAGAGCATTTTTTTTACTGAGGTTATAAATTTTCCATTTTTTATCCATTATGTCCTCGACAATACCATAATTTAAACGTAAATGCAATGTCGCAATAAAAACAAGAATTCCGACTGTTATTAGTAATGATTAGAAAAAATCAGGTGCGTTCACTCATTTTTTATTGATTTAAATTAGATATAACACGACAACGTTTATCGTCTCGTATCAACATGTCGTACTTTCGCGAGGGAACTTACGGACGTGCGCAATAATAATTCCTCGTGTAATTAAGAGACTCACACACATACACACACACGCATTCGGGGAAAGTGTAAAATAAACAATGATATTTCGATGGAATGCGGTATAATTTCTTTTTTTTTTCCAATATACATGTATATTTATTTATATATAAAATAAAAAGCAGTGTACACGCCTCTACCGATGCTACATCTATGTATACAATGTACAGATGCGCGCGAGCGCGTGATGCGCTCGCGTGAACGACCCGATTACTAATTAACGATTTAAACAAAGATTTTAAGTAACAAAGCGCGACATTCGCGAGAACAATCTCTCGTTACACGCGACTTATTTGTCAGTATCATCCATGTATCTCTTCGTCGACCCGATTTCATCGTCGTGAACGAATGCGCATAAATGATCCTGACAAAAAAAACATAATCGCGCATAACTGATCCTGCTAAAAAAAGTATGTAATTCAAATCTGTACCAACGTGTGCTTACGCGATAATGGACAATATTTATCGTTTTATGCTGATCGATCAATCGCTTGCACGCCTGCTTTGGCACTACTATAAACGCGGCGATATAAAAAAGGATCTTTAACACTTACACATTAAAATTCTATAAAAATGTTCGTCTTGCCGATAGTTAGAAAAAATGTTTGTTTTTTTTTTTGTACGAACTGATCAAAATTCATCGTGGCGAATTACTTTAAATTCGGACGGTGGAGAGTCTTCTTCCGGATGTCCGGAAATCATCTGAGAATAACGTTGTCGAAGGTCAGATCTCGGTTCTCGCGATGGGTGCCAGATTTTTTAAACGGGTTCCACGGGAGCCTTTTGACTACGTGCGCTGTAGTGACCGATCCCGCCGGGCTCGGCTGGCCGGAAGACACTCCAGAAGAGCTGCTCGCCGAAACGCTTCCCTTATCGTGGTGATTGTTGGGTTTTCCTGGTTTCTAAAATAATTAGTTTTTACCGTCGTACACTCACATTTGAGCGACATATTTGACGGAAAAGTATTGCTACTGCGATTCTACACGCGTTTCTATCAATAAAGTTAAAATGCGAGATATGAATACTGAAGATAACTGTTTGAAATTGTTTGTTTCATGTAATTGAGGAAATAGCCATATATTTTCTCCAATGTTTTATGTTCAAGGAAATAGCCATAAATTTTTCTCAACGTTTTATGTTCTTATATAGCAAACACATCGCGCGTAATTTTATTTTTAGATTAGATTTGTGGATAATGTTGTCATCGCTTACCTTTAAATAATTCCTGTCCATCGGTGTAACTAATTTTAAATTTATAAAGTCGCCACACTGTTTTATCATCCTCACAACTTGATCGTGAGACGCCCATTTAACATCTTTGTCCCCGATGCCGACGATAAAGTCGCCTTCCTTCATACCGCCCACCTGAAATAAATAAGTTTTTTTTTTTTTTCATTTATTTGTTGTCGCGCGTTTAATTGTTAAAAAATAAGAAAGAAAATTGAAGAAAATATAACACAAGTACAACAAATCTGTCAAATTAAAAAATGTGAATCGTTAATATGTTCTTACATCAGCCAGCGAGTTGTGATCTACGGCGGCTATAATTACTGGAGCGTCGCCGCGTACGCTAAATCCAAATCCTTCCCCGTCAGGACCTCGTTGGAGTTGCACCAATCGCGGCGCGGTCCAGTGTCGTTTCGCCGAAAATATCGCCACAGGTCCCAACGATCTAAAAAGATCGTCCACTCCGTGCTGTCCAAAATCCGGATGTGTGATACTGAGTTGAAATTTTGTGGATGCTGTACGTAAAAAAAAAGTAAAAATATCAAATTTATTAAAAGGCATTTATCTAGTGAATTTTTTTCATCAATAAAACCCGAAACTTGTGTCACACGTACCGATAATATCCGGCGGATCCAACAGTTCTCGAAAATCGTCCTCGTTGCCGAATTTACTGTAGCTATCGAGCGTCGCTTCCTGCGCCTTCTTCAAAACTCTTCCCAACGCCAGTTTCCCCTTCAGATCGCGGCACATCCTCTGCAACCGTTGACTCTCGTCGTGCAAAACCAGAGCTTCTCTGAGATGCGCCTTGCCTGCAAAATATGAAAATTAATTTTATATTGATTTTTCTCTTTTTAATATTAAGAGAGAATGTAATCTCGTTTACACATACCTAGTAATTTTCTTTCATTGTCATCTCTGGGAACAATCGTGTCCAATTGAGTCTTCCCGTCGCTCTTCTGAATGTGTTCTAACGTCAGCCTTGTTTCCACGCGAAACTCAGCGATCGGTCTGTCCAGCAGACCAACCGCGATATGCTTGTGGGCAAGGGCGAGATGATGCTCGCGCTTCACCAGTATCAACGAGATCCAAGTCTCCGGGACGTAGTCACGAACCGGCTCGCGCGATATCAATCCGTGAACGTCGTTGTATATCGCCGCGACCTGAATTAATTGTCTCGATGATTTACTCGGTACTTATTAACGCGTCATTACTTGAAATCTCACGGGCAAGAGAAAAAAAAAACAATTTACCTGAGCAGCTTCTTGAGCAAGATCCAAGCAAACGTCGATGTTTCTTCCTTCCCTCGACTGAAGTTCCAGTTTCTCGAAGAGACACTCCCTGGCTTGAGCCTGAAACAAGTAAATAAATCCGAAAATAGGATAACAAATAAAAAGAGAAAAATTCAAAGAAGACTTTGGAAAATGAAAAGAAGAGAAATTACGAGATAATGAAACTCACAAGCATCAATTGTACGAGCATCTCGAGCATATCTGGGCCCAGATCCATGCTCGGAGCATTCGTGAAGTTCTCGTGAATGTATCGGAAAGTACCGGCAGCCCTCAGAAAGGCATCGACCGCCTGGTCGAGTCCTCGGGCGGTCAGACGATCCTGTTTGGCCGCCAATTGCGTGTAAAGCGCGCCAGCGTTGAACAGAATCGAGGCCTTTTCGAAGGCGACCGTTCGCTGGCAACTCGGCACACCCGTAAGCGAATCGAACCACTCGAAATAAATCCCGAGACTTCTGTCGGGTGGAAAGAAACGCCTCTCTATGAAATAAAGCTGGTTGTAATAACGCAGGAGCAGCGCGATTCCTGCCGAGTCTCTGGTCGGCGTCCTCGTGGCCTGTCAATTAACACATTAGACAAAAAATTTCATTTTGTTTTATTAAATTTAATTTGAAAGATCTGTCTACCTGTCTAGTTTCCATTAAATCGGCGATAGCTTCTTCGTAGTTCTCGCCATCCTCGCTGTAATGCTCCAAAATGAAATCCTACAAGAGACAAAACAATCGTTTAGGCGGTTCGATCGATAAATAATTCGTGTCACGTCTGCACGCAGCACGTGGCGGAATCGCGGCACGTGACTGACAATGTTAAATCGATATCTTCGCGACGACTGCGCGAGTTGTTCGCTAGAACGTGTTCACACACACGTTTCTTTTTGCGACAATTGCAATTTTCTTTCTTGCAATTTCGATTGATTTTCGCTCCCAAATTACGACACAATAGAAACATGGTGAAAATCACTTTCGAATTAATACGAAAACGCTCGGAGCACAACGACGGCGAGATATCGACGTTGGAGGAGATAGCCTTGCATCAAGAGAATATCGATAAAATCGAGCTGATAGACAGGCACTGCAGGCATCTCAAGATCCTCCTGTTGCAGAATAATCTCATATCCAAGATAGAAAATCTCAACATGCTGAAGAGGCTGGAATACTTGAACTTAGCCCTCAACAACATCGAGGTTATTGAGAACCTGGAGGGCTTGGAGAGCCTGAAGAAATTAGATCTCACCGTCAATTTTATCGGAGATCTACGGAGTGTAAAGACGCTCAGGTATTTGCCTTTTTTTTTTTTTTTACACTTAGGTACATATCATCTCTTTTTTTTTGGACAAAACTAAATTTTTATATAACTCTGAGTGTGCAATCTCAGATGCAACGAGAATCTGGAGCAGTTGATTCTCATGGGAAATCCCTGCACCGATTACGAATACTACAGGGAGTACGTCGTGGCGACTCTGCCGCAATTGCGAGAGCTCGATATGCGGGAGATCGAGAGATCGGAACGCATAACGGCGTTGCAGATTTACGCGAGAGCGCGGGACGACGTCGTAGAGGGTTTTCGACGCTACGAGAAGACCAGAGCGGCTCAGCGGACTCGCCGCATCGACACGCTTGAAACGGATCGAAATGTGAGTTTTTCTCCGACATACGTCAGTCGTCATGTGTCATTCAAATTCCTGAAGTAGCAATTTATGGCACGTAATAGAGATTAAGAGAGACAAATTATTTATTCGATAATTATCCAAATGTTTAATAATTATGCAAATTAAGATACGCAACGGACGTTTGATCTACATACAAGATCGCGAATTAACTCTCGTAACGAGTGCTCTCAGAAGTATTTAATTTAACTTGCGCAACAAGAGAAGATTGCAAAACACTTCATAACTACACGTTTCTGTAACACAGACTTTGTCAAACGGGATCTGTAAGTCCGTGGAATGCGTAAGCGTTTTTTCATCTTGTTCGCGCATAAAAACACATTAATGTATCTCCTCTAGCGCATCGTAGAAGAGGAACAGCAACGAGATACGAAGCAAGATGACGAATTGGAGAATGAAAGTTTCTGGAAACAGACGAGTTATCACACGCCGGAAGATAGGGTCGCTATCGCCGAGAGGTCCATGAAGACGCAAGAGATGAAAAATCGCTCGCTCAACGAGAGCGATTGTCCGAAGCGCGCGATAAAGCTGTTCGCTTCGGATGGCAAGCCTTACAACATAAATCAAGCGAAAGTGGCGTTCAGACTGAACGACGAAGACGATCCCGACTTCGTCGTACTCGACGTTTCTGTTTACAGGTAATTTGACACAACTCCGCGTTGCGCAACGTTGTAATAATATTCGCGCGAGATAAAAGCGAGAAAAATGTGTTTTTAGGAATATATACGCTTTTGTGCGAATCTTACGAAAAATCAATCAGACCGAGTAATTACTTTGTAATGCATTTATTATTACGTCTCGACAAAATAAAACTGTCGTTACAGTTTCGCGTCTGAATTCCGCACAAATCCCGAAAGTTCAAAAACAATTCAATTCTACGAAACGTCATGTTGTGCCAAGTTTTCGAATCTTGCAGGCACTTAGACACTTCTTACATCGACGTCGACGTGAACCCGACTTATGTGCGAGTTACTATAAAAGGGAAGATTCTGCAGTTAACGCTGCCCTGCGAGATGTCGGTCGAGAGGAGCAACGTACGACGGAACACGACGACGGGACACTTGGTGATCAGTATGGCGCGTCTGACTCCGTGCACGGCGATCGTAAGGAAGGACGAATCAGCGACGAGAGAAAAGAAACGATCCGCCAAACAGAAAACGAAGGTCGTTACGATCCAACCACCTGTAACTTCGAGACGGGCTCTCCTGGAGATCGGTCCACCTACCGATATCTACGACTTTCTGAAGGTGACGGAAAATCCTGCAAAACAAATTCCAAACAGGCCAGCGAAGAAAGAAGAAGAAGAAGAAGAAGAAGAAAACAATTACGAAGACAATCCGGACGTGCCGCCGCTCGAATGAACGGAAAAGCTAACGTATAAAACGAAGAAACATCACCGTCACGTGCGCGCGATGACAATCCTCTAAAAACAAAAAAAAAAAAACTTCTCATTCGCGTCTCATCGATTCTAGACCCACCTTGAACGGATCCCGAAAGTCGATGTCTTTGGTCTCCTTCAGTCCCAGTGGTATCATCGGCATAACGGGCTCGTCGCTGAAACCGAGATACCGTTCGATTGCAATACCGTACATAACACATCCCGAGAAAGCTCATAATTCTCAGCTCGTACAACTCACCCATCGACATTCTGATACAGCTCCACCGAGCTGTTGAGCTCGGCGAGCTGTTCCTTCAACAGCTGTAGATTCGAGTTGACGAAGCTCAGCTCCAGAGCGACCGTCTCCTTCAGTTTTCTGTTCGTTGTCGCTCTGTAAGAATTAGAATCAATGTAAAATCGCCGCGATTTATTCGTCAGCGATTTTTCAAAGCTCGGTTCTGTTAATGTAATATTTGCAACTTGATATGCGTTTTTTTTTTTTAATTTTCAAACATTGATCAAAGATTCTTTAAGTTTAAGCGAAATTAAATTCCCTCCCCGCAAGGTGCATTAAACGCAAGAAAAAAATTAAAAAAGACATTCAATTCGATATTTATACAATGCAACGATTGTATGCGCGTTGCTGTAAAAGTTGACGCGGCAATCGAACGAGGCAAAAGCGTATCGGTGCGTAAAGAAGAGAAGAAACGCTTACTTGTAGAGATTTTCCGCGCCCGCGCGCAGCCGCAATTCCTTGTTGATCTCCTGATTGAGCTTGCTACGCTTGTTCTGCAGCTTTCCTCTGCAGGTCGCTACCCTCGGATCCGAACCCTGCGAAGCATGAAACGCATAGTTAGCCGATGCCTCCGACGCATACATCATACACACGTGCACACGGTATAATCACACAATCCGCAAGGATTGCCGTAACGATAAAGGCCAGTTCCGCTAACCACATTGATCAATCAACGTTGATTATCCATCTGTTGGAGCGGGGATCGTGATTCAGGTCGTAATAAAGGTGGAAACTGAACTGATAAAAGAGATTTTTCTGTCATCTCGTTAGCCGCACGTGTTCTAAAACGTGCGCGCGAAGAAAGCTCTTGTTTTCTTTCTCGACTAGGTCTTACAAAATAGCGTACGAAATGCTATCGATGACTCGAGGTGAGGACACGTTTAACCTACACGTTTAAAAAAAAAAAAAAAAAAATATGAAAAACATAAGAGAAGAAACAAAACCGTTCGATTCAAAAAACCTAAAATGTTCGAACGTCATCGCGTGAGTTGTTTTACGTCATCGTAATGGAAGACAACGCGAGAAAAAAGTGTGTGTTACGTTTTCGGTCAGCGATGGAACACGCACGGCGTGGGGAATTACGCGTCGAAAGGATTCTCTCGCGGCCTCGAGAGACCGCCGTGCCCAGCCGACTGTTAAGCCTCGACTTCCTTTGCTCCTTACCCCGAACCGGAAGCATCTCCTCATGATAACGTCCGGCGTGGCGGTTTTCGCGTTACGCGCGCTCCGCACCGTGCCGTCCTTTCTTCTGTCGGCCGCCCTTCTCCCGTCCTTCTCGGTCTCGTCCGGGACGACGATCGCCGGCCGGTTCTTCGGCAACGGGCAGTAATGCACCCACTTCAGCATGATCGCGTCCCCGAGCGTATCGTCCGATATCACGACTGTCTTTTCTCTTTCTCTCTCTCTCTCTCTCTCTCTCTCTCGGCGAGAAGAGCGACGCCGATATTTTCTATAGCGGTCCTACAGCATTTTCTTTTCTTTTCGAGAAGGCGATTTGCAAAAGAGCCGCGATACGACGATTCAAAGTGGCTCTTTGATCTTAAGAAACTCAAGACGTCCTCTGTGAAAAGAACTGATCGTCGGATGCGGAAGTATACAAAAAGGGAAAAGAAAGAGAGAAAGAAGTAAGTAGCAGACTTCTAGAGCGGCTGGTCTCTTATTGTTAAGACGTAATAGCGAACTAGGTGTTCGCCCCGTTAACCCCGTAATTCCGTTCTACTCTACTTAATAAACCATCTCGCTAATGCGATAAACGCGATTTGATGGCGGCTTAACGACGATTAGTTCGTATCTTGTCGTTTGAGAGAGTGATTTGAGATAAATCCGAAAGAGATGTGCGCGTTTCTCCTACACGCGTATTATTATCCAATTTGCTTGTAAATTTTCCTGTCCAACGACAAATTTTGTGCGAGACGCGGCGAATCGTGTAAAAAAATTTCACAACTTCGCGCGCCACCAAATAGGCGCGAATCCGCGGTCGCGGTTGCGCGGATTCTCCCCTTACGTAATGAGCGTGAAAAAACCGCGGCGTCGAATCGTGTTTCACGAGCAATAGTGAATAGCTCGCAAACGGAAAAAACTTACTTTTATCTCGCGCGCAAAGATAACGCAATATCGTATTGTATGCGGTTTTCCTCCGATCGGTAACGGGATTGAATTTCGTCAAATTGACGTTTAAGTTTATGTAAAATTTACATCTTCTTTAAATCTTCGTAGGAGAGACACAAATGGAAATTGTCATTGTAAACGCTTCGGGAGCTATTCGCGAAACATAATCGAAAACGTAAAATTACTATCTCGCAAACGTCTGTAATTTTTGTGCCACGCGAAGACAAGCGATGTCTCGAGCAGAAGCTTTCGCGCAAATAAATATTTTAAAGAGATCGTGTGCACACGCGAGTGTGTGGGTTAACACACATTTATTTACGTAGAAAATAACCGCGTGTGTTGGTATCGCAGCTCTCTAAAATTTTATATCTTAAACACGGTAGAGAAAATCTCTCTCTCTCTCTCTCTCTCTCTTTCTCGACGGCCTTTCAAAAACTCGAGCAACGATGTAATATCTCGCGAAGGAAAATAGGATATACAAGAGTTAACTCGGTCAGTCAGATAACGTTACGTTTACGATCGGCGCGTTTCTCGTTCCACAGGAAATTGTAACAAGTTCTTCCGCGACGTGTGTGTATATATACGTATACATGTACATACATATCGACAGCTCGAGTGTGTCATTCGCGCGAACGCTGCGCTAATGTACGTGTCTCAATTTTTTTGAATCATCGAAAAGTATCATTTTTCGATTTTTGTGTACAATTCACAAACGTTTATATTTCACGTTTTCTTTAAATTTTTGTTTCGGGGAGATACAAATGTATCTAAAAACCGAAAACTTTCAAATTTCATACGTAAGGCTCTCGATTTTAATAAAAATGAACATTGCATAATAAAAGAAAAACCGGATATGTTTCCTCGAATTTCCTCGGAAAGAGAATCGAGTTTGACGAATACAATTTGCGATCGGGAGACATGAGAGTTTTGGGATATGCGGCTTTAAGGACTTTGCCGGATGTGTTATCGCGCGCTAAATCTACCGTAACCCGCGTTATTAAAACTCGCGCGGCCCAGTAGCCGCGCGGCCGGTCGCGTAACTGTTTGCCGTTTCAGGCGAATTGAAGACCAGACCAGGCCGATCGGAATCGGTATCAATGATCTAAATAGCGGCATTGGGCATTCGTGCGTAAAGAGCGGCTATCCGCCGCGAGATCGCTGAACCTCTCGGAGGCTGCAGACATTTCTGCTTCATAAAATTTGAAGATCTCTTCGCATGTGTGTGGCAAATATTTACTTACAAATAATCAGTTTGATCGTAAAAAAAAACTTTAAATTAAAAAATATTTAATAAGTTTCTATTATTAAAACAATTTCTAAATTAAATTTAATATTATTTAAAATATTTTAAATAAAATTTGTACAGCAAAACTGTATATTTACTGTATTGTATCGTGATTTTTTATTGGTGCCGTATAATTTTTATATTGAATTGTTTCTTTTTTTTTTTCAATTTGCGTGAAATTTATATAAGTTGTTGCGCGTGAATAATTATTAACTCGCAATTTCTTTTAAATCGTATCACTCATTTTGCCAAGACGCAATGCCATGTGTGTGTTATAACTTATGACACATTACGTAACATCACTCATGCTCGAATACGTGGGCCACGCGCGCAGAGAAACGCCCGATGTTTCTAATTTGTGAGTTCTTGATTTATGCGACCTCGATGGGCGGCCTTGTTGAACAAATTTGTGACAGAGACGTGTGAGTGTTAAATTGCGTTGCTTTGCATACAATCGCCGTGTATTATAATTAATACGCACCGCGCACGCGTCAATTGTCACGAGCAAAATAATATCACACACACACACACACACATACACATCTTAACGGCAGTTTAAACGTTTCAACTTATACAATACACACAGCCATTGCTTAATTATCATTAAGCACATCTATCGGCAACAAAACGCATTTTAAACTGCGAAAATTATATGTTTCTTTAGCAAATCACGTCTCGAACGACATTCACGGTATTTACGCGTAACCACCGTAATTTTTTAACGGAATCGCGATCAACGTAGCGTTTTTTCGGCAATTTAACGCGCGTCTATCACAGGTGGAAACAAAAAAAACAATACGTACGAAGGAATTGCAAGTTTACCGTAAGTAATTTTGCTACCCGTCGTCGCGATTAATTGAACGCGGAAGTTCCGCGGCGAACTCTTTCGCAGAATTTTTTTGTAGTTTGCCGCGCGTCTATATATCGGCAATCCCTTCTCGGTGGCCGGCCACCGTCGTATCTTCCCGGCGACTAATCGCGAGAGGAGAGGTCGCCGGAATATGGGTCCCGCGGACGCGCTCCGGTGAAAGGAGAGAAACTCCGTAAATAATATAGTGGGGAGGATGTAAAACGACGGAGACTTTTTTTTTCTCTTTCTCTCTCTCTCTCTCTCTCTTTCTTTCTCTCTGTCTCGCCGCAATTCTCGTACGCGCGTATGTAATGTGTGCGTACCTACATACGTGCTTACTTACGCGCAATGAAAAGCCGTAAAAGCGGTTTTAGCCGATATAGGCGGCACCGAGCCTCTCCTGTCGATCGTATAACTTATTAGTCATCGATGTACTTCGCGACGAGGTTTCCACACGGTCGATAACCCGCATTTGTGTCGCGCTCATGTCTCCTCGAGCGCTTAATGCGATTTTAAAACATATCTGTTTTCGAATCCCCGGGCTTTGCTCAACGTCGATCAATGTGTGCGAGAGTCGGATACGAGCTGGCACCGAGAGCCCACCGCGCTCGTTGTAAAAGAAAAAATTAAGAATAATTAATAATCACGGTATTACTTAGTTCGCGCAACAAAACTAAAGTAATACCGGTTTTTTAATTATAGCAATACAACTCGATAATTAATTTTATTCGGATACAATTTGAAAGGATAATTGTACGATTCTCGTAATCGGAGAGAGAATCGTTGAGATTGCCAGTGAGGACGAACGTTTAGGTGAGAAAATCGCGAGGGGAAAAAAACCAGACGGGACTCACGATCCCGTCTTTGTGGTCCAGGGTACGCGAAGCGCAGGGAGGATGCGCGAACGGCCGCCGCGAGAGAAGAAGAACGAGAGAGCTCGATAACGGTATATCCGCGAACGGATCCCCACCCTCCTTGCCGAACGCCGTAGACGTAGTCGAACGGATCCCGAAGAAGACGAACGGGAAATGAGATGCGTTCGCATTTTTCGCGGCCTCGTAAACGCGCACCTGTCGCCAACGTGCCGTGCTAATGAACGATTAATACATCGCAATTTCGAGGTTTGCATTTAGTATCCCGACTAAATCCCACTTTGTTCCACTCGATGCGGGCTACCGTGCAGCAACATACACACATATCCGGTAATATATACGTTTAACGACAAGATTATCACATCGCACAATCGTAAATTTTTCTGCTTTGGAAACGTTACGCGAGATACGCGATGTGTGTCAATGGCCACACAGAGAAAGAGAGAGAGAAAGATGAATATTATTAAAATTTGCGAAACCGCGCGGAATGAGAGGAATTTAAGACGAAATTGCACCGCGCATTTGTGTCTCACATACAGTCTGTTGTGTTGTTGAATAATTACGCGAAGTATAACATCCTGCGAATTAACTCTTCGTGGACAGATTCTCCCACAGATTCTTCCAGATCTACAAAACTTTCAAAAATCAGTGTCTCGAATAAAAATTAATTTTTTTAATCGCTTATATCTTCGAAAATACTAGAAAGTTTTTAAATTTTTTTTCATCACGCAGAATCGTTCAAACTTACAATATAAAAAAAAAAAAAAAAAAAAAAAAAAAAAAAAAAAATCTCACAGACCCAGTCTGTCCGACTAGTAGGCGTTTTTGGAGTCTGTTCACGAAAGATTAATTTATTTGACAACAAATTAATATTGTCTTTTCACATCAGCGGGTAAGACTTCAAAGTGTTTCTCCGAAGAGATTCGAGATACGTTACAAGGAAAAAAAAAACAAAGTTGGCGCATAGTTTTAATGCCACACGTATAGGGGAAAGTCGCGAAAGCGATCGAGCATGATTGAGCACGATGTGTGTCTCGCACACGTTAAAATCCTCGATTTTCCCGCAAAGTCCGCGATGGTAGCGTAACGTCGAAGCCAGATTCCATAGGCGGTGTATAGAATTTTTTCCTCGTCGCGTGCAGCTGAACAGAACCAACTCTATACTTTTACCGCCGTATATATATACGACGGGAATGTCTAATTGCGCGCGCGTACCCAATTGGGACCTACTTTCCTCTTCCGGTAACAAGGACACATTTGTTTCGCGGCACAAAGCCGCTACTTATCACGTTTGAATTTGAATCACACGCGTTAGAGGAGTCGCGTTTAGAAATTCGCGTCAGAGAAATCGAGGAATCTCCGCGCAAACCTGTTAATCGCCGTCACCGGTTAATCAAGTACTTTCCGTGAGAACATAAATGATTGAGCGCGTATCTTTTCTAAAGAAGTTCAACATCTTGTCAACGTCAATATATAAAACTAAAAATCCAGTTGCATAAAATGATTATATAACAACGAAGCGTGCACGATGGAGCTTCTCATTTGTGTTTACAGGAAAGAAAAATCGCCAATGCGGTTTCCTTCCCGATCGTTATGTTGCACAATGAAAAATTTTAGCGCACGCGATCTCAACTTTCCGGGAACATTCTCGCGAATAGAGCGGGAGAATATCCGATCTCTGTAATGACAGCGGCAGAAGAAGATTCTGCAGCCCGACTCGTTCGGCTAATCCGCAAGGGCGTCGCCCTTCGTGTCCGCGTCTCAACCGTGGCGTAACCGAGAAGCCGATAGCACGCAGCAGGAAACGCAACCAAGTAAGTCCAACGAGCGCGGAGCGCTCCGCGTCGAGGCGTTTCACGCGCATTTTTAGTCGGTCGATGACTCCGAAGTTTGTATTAAACACCGTGCGCTGCACGTTGTAATTGAAATTACGTAGCCACGTCGGAGAGAGAGAGATGGAAAGGCGGCTAAGCTGGGATCGCGCGCGCGATTGGTTTCTCAGCTGGTCCCCCAAAGATTCTTCGGGGGATGTTACGAAAAGAAAGAGCACCGAGACCGGTAATTGATAGTTCGAGAAGGATCCATTCGAGTTACGTAGTGGCTTCGTCAATAACATGGTTCTCAATACGAAGAGATCATTGTGTTATTCGCTTCTTCAAGTGATAATTTTACTGATAATTTTACGAACACTCTCACGAAAAAGATCAATTATCGTTTACATGTGTGTGAGTTTCGTAAAAAAAAAAAAAAAAAAAAAAAAAAATTAATAATAATTATTTATCGAAGACTCGCGAGTGTGCGACCTCTATCGGATTTGGATCACTTCTTCTCTCCGCTGATCGATTCTTCGCTCCTAATTAATTAGCTCGGATTGCATGTCTTCTGAGTTGCGAAACCCGACACTCGTGTAGAAATCGATCGGTTTCTGAATGGCTCTCAATCGAGAGAGCGCGTTGAGAGCGGAGACATGCTAAAAGAAAGAGAGAAGATTTACGAGCTGTTGCGAACGCGAGCGCGCGATCGCGCGTTCCGGTTTACACCTCTCGATCTAATTAGAAACGGCATGTCCCGGGCGGCTTCAAGGCTGTCGTGTCCTTCGCGATCATCGCGCGCTCGACATATTACCACACGAGGAGGCTCTCGCTCGTAAAAGAGAGAAAGGCGAGACTTGTGTGTGTACACGACGCGAGAAAGCGTAGTGTGCGCCGCGCGTACGCAAACACACGTCCCACGGGGGAATTGTGCGTTGTGAGGATGTGCACCATGAGCGCATATTTTAACCCGCGCCGACGTAGTTAAGGTTGGATCGTCACGTTCCGCAATTCGCCCCAATTCGAGCTATTGTTGTCCGCATAAATCGACGCGTTCGCGCGAGAAGTCGATATACCCATCAGCTGATTCGAACAAGAAGCTCGTAGAAATGTCAAATTTTTTTCAATCACGTTTTCGATCAAGACATCTTATACACACGCACGGAGATGTGTTTATAAAAAATTATGTACATATTATCATTTCACGTAGAAATATTGTTTTACGCGAGTGTGTACATAATATCTCGCAGCGAACATGTTTCCTCTGCTTTGTTGTAAAAGCACCTCGCTCTGCTTTCTCTCTCCAGGTGCAGTAATTAACGACATTTATAACTCATATATCTCGGGTAATATTCATCACTTTCAATTCTGCCTTTGTGTGCCTCATTTTGAGAACGTCTGAGAATTCCCAGCGATTTCCGGATTTCGCAAATGTTCCCATCAGGAACAAACGGTCTTTCTGCTTTGCGGTTTTTTTTTTTTTTTTTTTTTTTTTTTTTTTTTTTTTTTTTTTTTTATGTCCGGAAGTATGAGCATTTTTCGCGCGTCCGTTCGCCAGGGCGAACCGCGAGTATCCGAGTTCGCCGTGAGGTCCGTGTCCTTGTCTGCCGCGGTATCCTTCGCACACCTTATCCCTCCGTCGTTTCCTCCCGCGGGATGGGAGTGACCGCGCGGCCGCCTCGTCGTCGTCTCGGAATTCTCTGGAACGCCGCCGCGGGGTTCTCGCGCGTACTGCTCGCGGTCGCGTCGTTCGCACGGTCGACCGGAAGTGCCGAGCGGCGCTTCTTTTCTCGGTACCGATATTCGGCGGAGGTATCACCCTTTGTACGCGAAAATATCACGGCGATTTTCTCTCAAAGTGCGCACAAGAACGAGCGATATTTCTCGCGAACTTTCGTGCGGTGTTACCGAGCGGAAGAGAGAAACGTTTCTTCACATAGCGTCCGGGAAAAACTGTTGGCGCGAGCTCGCGTCGAGAAACGAACGTTATTAGACGCGAAGACCGGGAACCGGACGACACCTGACAACAGCCGCGCGAGATGTGTCAGAGAGGAGTCTCCGATTTGTCGTGTGCTGGAAAAAAAAAACGATATTTATTCCGACGCGAGAGTCTCTCGGAGCGCGAAATGAAACTTGACAAACATCGACGCGATGGCGCACGTACACGACTTCCCGATCGGCGTAGAGCGGCGTAGACGACGATCCATCAACGGCAACCTAGAGCTCGGTCGAGCTCGGCCGTGGTCGGTGCCGCTCGGCGAGGGGGAAAAAGAAAGGGTTAACCGCGAAGGAGGAGTAGGGATGGGGCCCGGTCGCGAGGTTGGGTCTTGCTATGCGGACCCATCGCGGACGGGGAGCGGCGCGTGAGTTGGGAATAGACAGAAGTGGGGGAAAAGAAGAGGATACCTTTTTCCCCCTTTTCGTGAGATTGCGACAAATTTCTCGATGTCGGAAATCTCAAATTTTTGCGAATCAAGTTTGTAGATTTTTTTGAAGGGAAGAGAAGTGCTACATTCTATTACAATTTGAATTTAAAAAATTTGTATCCTTCTAATCAATACATTTCTTACTAAACTTGCAAGTGGAATAATGAGACAGGATTTCTTTTTTGTGGATTTTTTTACGTTTGTAGATCACTTTTTATTTTTATAAGAGAGAGAATAAAGAGTATCTGACTGTGTGTGATAGAATATCAACAACCTCAAACACAGATTCTCGATGTAAATCGTTTTTGCGATACCGAGAAGTAACGTAATAATATGTTTCTCGCGCAGGAAACTGTATGTTATAAGTACATGTAACATGATGACGGTGCTATTATCTAATTGCTGCTAATTCATCACGGCGTTAATCAGAATTATAATACGAATCGGACGCTGGCAGGCGGAATATTAGCGTCGACTTCGCAAATGTCACGCGACCTATTCCCTGAAATCGCATCGAGGTGTTCGAGTGCTTCGTCAGAAGCACTGCTCTAAGCGCAGCACCTTAGAGAGGTGTGCGAGCTGCACAGACATAATTGAATCAGCTGCCATTATCGATGTTTCGTAATAAGATCCACTCTTCGGTTAATGTGTTTCGAGTATAATGCTCGCAGCTTTTTATCGACCGAATGATTTATTACTCCGTTACTCCGTTACATTTGTTATTCAGATGAGACGCGCGGAACGCGACTATTTCTGCGCGTACTTGGAGCGCGGCTTCTCGCGAGTATAGTGTTCGACCGTCGCGCGCGCGATGATCGAGCTGCAAAACGCGACAGATGGCTGCAAAGACCTTTTCTTCTGTTCAGAAGAGCTCCGCAGAAATATTTGCACTTCGACATTCCGACGGGACTAGATTGTCATCGCGCCTTCGCGCGTCGTCTTCGAAGAAAGAGAAGAACGGAGTCTGATTCAGAATTCCAGCAGACTGCTCCGTAAAGCAAATAGAACAAGAAATTCTCTTGCGAAAAACAAATTGGTCATTGAGAAAAAATATTTCAGCATCGGCGGGTTTTTTTTTTCGAACGCTTCGATTTGAACACGCCATTCGTTTCTTGCAAATCTATCCGCGATTATGTTTAAGTATAAATCGAATTGTCATCTGTCCTCATCGAAGCTTTCTTACTCTCCTCTCTCATTTTTTTAAGGTACTATAAATTGGTTTGTTTTTCTTGCGGTTTTCAAACTCGTTAGTGCGCAACGAGAATCCACATCTCTCGGCCTCGTTTCCGGGGTTTGGTTTCCGGTCGCGACACGCCTTTCCTGGATTTCCATAAAAATAATGGAGATTCCCAAGCGAGGGAATATAAAAGAATTCCGAATTCACGAAGTGTGTCTGGCTCCGTGATGTTACTGATCGAAAGTCGCGAGATGGAAAGCGGACGTCGTCGCTAAAGAGAACGGCAACGTTCGAGAGAAAGGCGCTCGCGATGATTAGTTCGCCCGGACAGACCGAACAAACAGGTGGAACCGGTGACTTTTCTGTCGCCCCATTAACGGTCAGGGCGACTGTTTGAAATATTCGAAGGAATTGAATCGCAAAAAAAAAAAACGCGCGCGTCAAAAAGAAACGCACGCACTTGACGCTCGAGCGCGGGGGAATGCGACCAATCGACTGACATTTATATAATCGGTTGCAAAATCAGCGATCGATTTCTATCTGTTTTTTTCGTGCTCGAAAAATCGAACGTCGAGAAATATCAGAGCCCGACATCGTAGATCGCGTCGCCGATCGTGTAACGAAGCGCCGCACCTAATCATCACGTAATTTCTTTCGTGATCGGCAAGTCTCGCGTTATGACATATTCAGCACAATGTAACAAACGAGCGTTGCGCACACCTGTTTTGATTTTCATTCTACAGCAGACGTCTACTGATTTATTACAAACTGTCACGTTCTCCATGGTGATGAAAAGTAACATTGAAAAGTTATTCAGTTTTGGATATTTTTCGTATATCACCACACTTTAAATTTATTAATTTTATTAATTTTATTTAGAGTTATGGTACGTGTAGATTACGTGCATAAATTTTCCGTGAAAAGAAGTTTAAGATTTCAATGGAAAAACCTCTACGGGTTAAATAAATAAAATTACACAAATTATAGAAAAAAATGCTTCGTGATTTATGACACTTAGAAAATTCGACGACGTTTCCTGTTTCACCTGTGAATAACAAATGAGTCTGTCGGGTTCGTTAAACGAGAGACGGCATCCGTTTTTCGACGGATCCTTGAAGTGCGCGATAAAGTCAGGATGGGGGGACACCGCGGCAAGGTCAACGAGGATCCGCGACGCGAATCGTGTTTCGCTTTTAGCGGCACGAAAGCGCGCGCCGTGTGTCGTGTCGTCGTCGGCGCGTGCGATTACGCACAGTGTGACGTGACTCACGCAGCGCACATCGCTCACGAGGAAGAGGAACACGGTGCACGAAAGAAAGAAGCAAACGTCTCCGTCGTTCGGGAGCACCGGAAGGGCCGACAGCTGCGCCGTGACTCACGCGAGCAAACCGCTGGCATACGTTATTAAAGGCGCTCGAATTGAACTTTGTCGCTGTTCTCTTGTGCAGACGAAATCACCTGTACGTGAGGAACATACGGTCAAAATTAGTTATCGAAAATTGTTGTCGAATTGTCGCTCTGTAGAATTTGCAGAATTTCTAGAATCGATCATATTTCTGAGATTCTATAAATTAACAAACGATTGATTGATTTAAATTCGTTTTTTTTTTTTTTCTATTGCTCGGTGTATCAGAAAAAAGGACACGTATAAAAGACAAAAACTAATTTTTTTAATTTGTGCTCCCTCGTAATTTTATTCCACTCTCGTCGACTTAGACTTCGAGCGGAAAAAGGGGGAACGAGCACAATTACAAGGAAGGAAGTCTGTCGTCTCGAGTATAGCTAAAGACGACGGACTTAGATTGGCGATCTAGCCCGCTCCCCTTTGCACTTCCCTTGAAGAGAAAAGACTCACTTGTTCAAGGGAAGCACGTGCCAGTTCATCGATTCGTAATTGCCGTCTCGTCCCTCGTCCCCCCATTGATGACTCGGCGGCAGAACGGCATACGGCAAGCGCCGGATAACAAAGAGAGAAACGTGCTCCATCAACTTTTCGTTTTACATTGTATTTGTTATTGATTGTACGTGATCGTGACCAATTCTTAGTAATTTTTCTATCTCTCACGGTGAATTTAGCGTTTCAATACGCTTCCCCGATTACTTTGAAATATTGCACACCTTCAAGGTTTCTCTCGCACAAAAATGTGAAAATTCGTTTTAAAACCTTCATTTTTTTTTATTCATTTTAAATGTCAAAAGATCTGACAAAAGTTTTAAGAAAAAAAAACCAACAATTTCCGAAATATGCCGCGTGAATAAAGATAACTCGAAATTAACTCGTTAAACCACGTTGGTTTTAGAGATGGAGATTGGAGATTGTTATCTTAACACGTTTTTTTGCAACACGAAATTTAAATTATCTTCTTTGACGAGATAAGATTTGAGAAAGGTATGAATGATACGCAACGTGAATCACTCGGTCGTAAATTCCTGACTGCACAATTATCTATTTTTCTTCTTTAATAAGAGACCTATTTTATACGATTGTTTCTATATTAAGCGACATGACGAGGCGCATCGGTATTGACGATTTCGTAATCTTTCGCCGATCGTGAAAGATTTCACGACGACCGTACGTGGAATCTGTTCGCGTCGCAACGCGTCCTTTATCTATGCATTCCTTTGAAATGGAAAAACCGGTATATCAACATGTCGACGCTTAATGATAATGCATTCGCATTAACACCGCCCATACTGTTAATAACGCGTAGGCATAAATAAAATGCCCGCCGAGAAGAGACAGAGAAATATTGAGAAGTCAACGCGAAAGACTCCGCGGAATTTACATACGAATGAATTCAGAATTCCACAGAGCGCCCGCGCTCTATCCGTTTTGTTATTTGCAAAAAAAGATATTATTAACATAATCAAAATTCATCGAAAACAGCGACCAAACTAATAATCATATAATTTATAATTAAATTAGTAGTAATATGTACATCTATTTTTTATCTTACGATATCACGTCAATACAAAAAAAAATCACTGAATTACCTCGATCACGTGGTATAGCGGGGACTGAAACCGAGACCGCATAGAAGAAAAAAAAACAGGAAAACGCACGGGCTACGCATCTCTCTCGGCTTCCGGTAGACCAAAGGTGTGGCGTGTGCATGGAGAGAGAGAGAGAGAGAGAGAGAGAAAGAAATAAAGAGAGCGGTGTATATTGCGCTCGTGCGTACTCCGGTCGCGAGTCGTTGCCCGAGTTTACTCCCGTTTTCTCGATACGCGAAAGGTACGGCGCGTGTATGCGAACGACAAGAAGATCGGCGTACGCTCTCGCTGTGTGTTTAAATATACGACGCGACCTGAGGAGCTGACCCTCCTCGCAAACGGGCGGCGACGAGGCGCGACCTTGCGCGCGTACTCCACTTTCGAACGAGGCTAACCGCGAGGCGGTGCGTTGCACCGGCGACGTTTTACCTTCGCCGCGCATTTAAGCGAGCGGCATTTAAGCCTCTCATGCGTGACACATCTCGCGGACACTTGTGCGTACGTGTACAGCTCTCTCGTCCCGCAATTAATTAAACAGAGATCCCGCGCGCATAACGTAATTGTTTTCTCGGTGCGGACGGAGAGTCGTCGCGATTCGAAAGGATATTTCCCGGCAAAAAGCAGTTTTCTGAATATATTCCTATTTTTAGAAATTGAAATTAAAAAGTTTCTTCATTACGGAATTTTAATTTGATATTTTGCAGCGTGAGAATTAATTTAAAAAAAGTTTTCAATCTTTTTCTCCCGAGGATACACTCTCTTAGATCTTCACAGCTGAAATGATGGGTTTCTAGTTTTCTTTTTTGTTGCTTAACGAACGAACGTGCGAAAATAGAGGAAACAATGATGTACACCTTGTGTGTGTATGTGTTGTTGATGAATCAAACTTACGCTCTTACGTTGCGACACACGAGACAGATAATGTTGCGCGGATGACGCGATAGACTAATAACGCTTGCCGATCTTGATAAAATCGCGCGCGCACTTGTTACGCTCTGATGTTCAATAAATGCATCCGATGACGTAAAACGACCAGTTTTACGGAAATGAATGTCGCTTTTGTTCGTTTCTTTCGTTTTTCTTTTTCCTCATCGGCCGTAATTTGTCGTCCGTTTAGGTTTCGTGGATAATATAACACTCTGCTCGCTGAGGCAAAAAAAAACAAATCCATTATAACGACGCGACATTATATAATTTACAACATTCACATTTTTGTGATAAATGGAATTGCGTCTAAACGGTTTTGTTTTTACTTGACAATTATTTGTTCTCGGCTCGCGCAACAGTGTGTGTTTAACGAGTTGTATAACGTCTGCATTTCACGCCCGATTAGAATTTCAGAAGATACGTCGCATTCAGGTTTTTACAAACAAACTTTGTATCTCGCTGTCGTTACAAGATAGTCAACACAAAAATATAATTTTTCATAGAATTTTAAATCAAGATCGAACATCATCTTGTTGACTCTGTTTCAATAACGTATTCAATAATTATCATACGTAAATCATTTACATAAAAATAGATAAATCGGAAAAAATCTATCTACACATTTGTATGCGTAAATTAACAAGAACCACAAGCCACGATATGTTTATTTTGATGAGGAAACACATGATTATCCGTGTGTGAAAAACATGAGGAAACAAATGATTATCTATAAGTGACAGATAAATAGGCAATTATAAAGAAACTAATACAGAAATTAGTAGAATTTTTTTCAGCTTGGAAAAACACGCGGTGTCCAAACTGCGGGCCAAATGTCGACTATTTTAACTGGCATTTAATGTAAAAGTAATTAACCGTCCGCGTGATTGTGCGATCTTATCGCTCGCGCGCAGAAGTCGAGTGGGAAGGCGTGCATTCTTCAAGTATTCTCTCAACAATAGGCACGTGCTCTTTCATGATGCACCCTCGTTAAAGTAATTATGCGAATTGGATGAAACCTAAGAAGCATCGCGGTACATTCTTACGTATCGCTGTTGAGCGAGATATAAAACTCCTTCGCGAAACACAGAGATTATTCATTTATTTAGTTCTTGGAAATTAAATTATTTCACAAAAAGATGAATTACATATCTACAGCATGTGTCATTCATTCTCATACTGAGCAATCATTTATATCTCAACTTTCTCGAAATTTGTTTTACAAAAGATTAAAAAAAAATAAAAACACATCGATTACACACGAGATATTTAATTTTTCTCTGGAAGATTTTAATTTTTATCACCTTTTTTGATTGCAGTCATCAGACGTACTTTATAATAGCAACGAGTTCGATCGTATGAATCAACACCGGCATTTATATCTCCCCAGCTTTGCGGCTATTTCGAGTAACACAACAAGCTATCATTATCTCGTCTTTGCTCTGTGATAATAATGGCGATAACACCGCGTACGTAATGTATCTTCGTGGAACCTTTACGTTTCTGCGTCTGTGATATATTACGTGTAATCTCGAGAGAGATGCATCCGCCGCGATGCATCTCTCAAGTATGTCCATGTTATTTCAGGACGACGAACGCATTTTCTTGTGAGCGAGATAAAGAACGATAATTTCTCTCTCTCGACGCCTCGTAAAATCTTTCGTAAATAATTTTGATCCATACAGAAGGCGCGCGCGCGCGTTGCGCGTCTCGGGCCGCGAAAAGAGTATATTTTACGCGTGTATTATGAAGCGTTTTATTTTTTCCCGTCTCCTCCTCCGCTCTTCAATGTTCGTCGCGACAGAATTTTAATATGCGACACACGTGTGTTTACCGTATCGTTTATTTCTTTGCACAATGATACCATACTCGAAGGATGCTCATTACGAATGAGCACGGCGTTGCGCAAATCAATATTTGGCTTCTTAAACTTGGCCCCCTTAAATTTCATTGTCGTGACCATTTGACGACTGTTTTCGTTTCGCGATGACACAGAAAACCTCGAACATTGCAAAAAAATGTTCCTCCACGCGAGCCATTCGAACACGAACCGCCTTCTCTTCTCTCTCATCTTCCGCGAACACAGACACTGCGCTCGTATTTTTTCATTATCGCAAATTGCGACGCCAATTACAGACAACACACAGCGAGCTGAATACAAAATTCAAGCTCGAAATATAAACGCGCACGGCGGTATTTAGCAGCGATCCTGAACGCATCGTTAGATAGAAGCGAAAGTGAAAGTACGCGAAGTGTCTTTGACATCGATCATCCGGCGGATCGATGGAAACGCGTGTGTATTGGCGATCGTGTCCCTCCAAGAGAGAGAGAGAGAGAGAGAGCGATCGTTGCGTATCTGGAATCCCAATTGGAACAAAATAACCTCGCCTTGTTAAAAAAAAAAAAAAGAGAAAAACGCGATCTCAACGACGGTCCTTGGTTCGCGCGCGCGATAAGGCCCGCCGGGTTGAAAATTAACGAGGAGAGAACCCGCGCGTGACACACCAGGAATATTTAGCCGATTATTATATTATTTACCAACTCACCCGAACGAATCGCGGCCGGTCGAAGCCGCCATCGTCGGCGATGTCCCCTGCCACGATCGGAACGTTCATTGTAGTAGAAGCCGTCGTCGCATTGTTGTAATCCGTCGAGTCAAACTTGCAGCCGTGTTTTTACCGCAGGGAACCACCCGCACACGTCACGTGCATCGTTCGTGTCACTTGCGATCGATTATCAAGCGTGATTTTTCAAATCCCAGCGTCGATAGATAACCCGGACGACACCGAGAGAAGACGATTCTCTCAACTTCTTGAAAACTCTTCTCTCCGAAAGCGAACCGCGTCACTCTCGATTTCGCCGATCGGCGCGCGGCAATAAATCGGACCGATGGAGCGCGACTAAGGCCGTTACGCGGGCATACACCGGGCTTAATCGTCCGCGAATCGGCAGCCGTGAAGTTCGTCGTCAACGACGACGACGACTCTTCCGGCAGCGCAACTTCGTGACGACGAATCCTTTTCGGGATTGGATGAGAGGACACGGTGCCCGAATGTCAATCGTGTCGTCGATCGCACGGAACGGCCACAGGTGAGCGCGCACGCCACGCAAGGAAAGCTCACCGCGCGAACGCTCGTGTTGAACTGTCGCGCAACTCGCGGCGCTGCAGCACGCGCGCGCTCGTTCGCTCGCTCATTCGCCTTCTCGTCCGGCGGCTACGCGTGCGCCCGAGGGGTACACACACGGGTTACACAGGTAAGGGCACTTACAGGAGTCGCGGACACAGGTAGTATGTACATATATTAAACGACTGTGCCTGAGATTGGCACAGGATTTAACGGTCACTCTCGAAATACCTCCGAACTGTTCTTTCGTTTTCTTCTTCTTTTTTTCTCGTCTCTCCTCGGTTCGAAAATGGCGGGACCAAACATCGGAGATTGTCCGACCGCAAGACTGTCTTTCTCGCTTTTTTTTCTTCCCGGCAAAATTATCGTAACAAAAAAGAGAGAGAGAGATAGTCCCATGAGATATGTTTCAAGAGTGACCGTTTGAATCGTGCGATGTCTTGCCGGACCGACATTCGCACTGTTGGTGGCAGAAAAAATTGCAGACCGTCCGCACGCAAAACGTGACGTCTCACAGTCGCCTTTGTAAGATTTTTCACGTCGCCTTCGGCGGTCGGGTTTTTCCTCGTCGTTTTCTTTTTCCCCTTTTTCCATCGGCATGTTCTACATACCTTCGATTTTTGCAGGTACTTTCTACTCCTCGCGCGGTGTTGTACGAGAGTTTGCTCGCCTCTGTGTGCACGTGCACACAGTTATGAAGTTGCATTCCGCTGTCAATCACGTCACCTGTCAGAGAAGCGCGCCGCCGGATTCTTATTTGATAACGGAAGATCCGCGGCCGTTAACTCCGCAAACTCGGACGAAACTAATCGGAGCAATGTGGAGCAGCGGATTCAGATTTTGTTTTTTTGAAACGAAAGCACTTGGGTAAGAATCACACGCAAGATGTGTGCGTTTGCACGTGTTGCAAGAATTTATACAATTTAACAGATGGCATTTATTAATTGACGATGATGAGTCAAGCCGTTTGCAGGATGTGTGAATTTGATTCGTACATCCTGGAGAAGTCTCTTTTTCCGAGTATTTTATATTTAATATTCTAAATTACTCCATTACTTCATTTTTTTTACACATCCTTCCACGCGGAATCCTTTCGGAGAATTCTGTGACGAGAGGATCGCTGTGGAAATACACCGTGACATACTGTGCTGCGGGCGCCTTGCCGGCACAGTGGCGTAATCGTGGAGGGGCACGACGAGGACGGTCATCGGGACGGGAAAGGTCGGGACACGGGCCTTTCACCGCGGAACGCGAGAGGATCGTCGCACGTGCGTTCGTGTAGCCCGCGCTGCGGCGCGTTATCATCACTGCGATATCACGTGCGAGATTACGTGATATATTCCTCTTTTCCCTCCCGAAAACACTCGCCGTAAAAAAATTCGCGGTGAGGAAACGCGGGCGGGGTTCGAAAGTCTCCCTTTTCCTCTCCCCCTTTTCGTCATTAAATACACGCGTTATGCACGTTGTCGAGCAAAACCGGTGATTGGTACCGCTGATAGGTTCTGCACGTTTGCGCAATGTCGTTACATTACTCCGCGGCGGAGAAACGACGTGAAACAGCAAACGACGTTATAAACGCTTTGTTATCGAGCAATCGTTGTGTTTGACGAAAGATCATTTATTGCGCGATACGCTTGAAGAGTAAATATTAATTTTTTTAAGATCTGATCATATAACAAACACCAGGAACATCTCGCGGATAGATGCTCTTCTCGGATGCGAAGAGGAAAAAAATGTGTTTGCAGACGCGGGAGAGACTCGCTCTCTCCTCTCCAACGTGCGAGGCGAGCGAACCTACGTGCGATCAATGTGTTTCTCTTAAATATAATATGATCGATCGATATCACGTGTAATCTACGCGTGACTGCGTGTCGCACGGTATGTAACTCGCGACGCGGTTTTCGCTTACGTTCCCTCGATTTCTCTCGAACGTTAAACACACTCGATATTCCGATGCGACGCGCGGATTATACGTATGTATTTATGTACGTTTCTCGCTTCTCGCGTGGATTACGTCAACATTGCGATGAAATGAAGTTCTCTTCAACATGTTTCTCTCGTTTTGCTCGTTATTTAATTTCACATTCTGCTGACATTCTACGCGCGCGGCATCTTCGCATACGCAATGAGCTGCATTTTACATTAATTGAAATGTCCTTCTCTGTGAGCTTGTTGCACTTGCCACAACTCGATACGTACATCTGAAATACGTTTAATATAAAACATCGTTTGATACTTGTTTCGAACTACACAAGTTTTTATGAGAAAATAAAATAAAAACACTTTAATACTCAGCGACGTACACAAATGGCATTCAAACGTCGAGCTAATAGCGACACGATCTATCGACGAGACGAGATTTGTTATCGTGAAAAATAGATTGAGAAATAAGACACATGTGTGTGTGTGTGTGTGTAGGTAATAATAATAAGATATTAATATTATTTAAAAACTTCTACGTATTCACAATATACATACAATTTAGTACTTAAGTACTCTTAAATACAATATTACATATATATATATATATATATATATATAAAACAAAATCTTTTGTTTTCATTGCGAGATTCGATTTGTTGGGCGCAACGCACGACAGTCGAAGTTTCTCTCGAACTTTGTACATGCACGTGTGTAATTATTTCAGAGAAATGCTTCTCGCGCGTACGCTCTGTTTACGTATATCGATACGTATGATATAAAAAAAGCCTGTGTGCTAAAATATAAAACAAGTGCGCATTTATGGTCTGGCCTGGCCACGTAACGGCCCGCGTTTCGTCGCCGATGCTAAATGTACTAGGGGAAAAGAAGAAAATGCGCGCGCACGTGAAAACAGAGACAGAAACTTATCGACGACGACGACAACGTCGTCCGAAAGTCGCGTGCGAAGAATGCGACGTCGCGAAGGAGAGACACTTCCGCGATTTTTGCGGCTTCCCGAGAACCGGCTCGTTACACGTCGCCTTTCGCTTAGACATTTCGAACGTGCCTGGCATAGCCGCCCCACCAAGCGCGGCTACCTTTGCTCCGCTAAACTAAACAAATGCGCCGGACCGTCGCTCTTTATCTCTCCGAGATTTTCCACCGCGCGAGAGAACATACACGTTTATCTCAGTCGCAAGATTGCGTCTTGAAATTATTGTTATATTTCACACGGATTACACTCGAAACAACAACTTGAATAAGGCCCGCTCGAATATCCCATTGTTTCCGCAGGCCAAAAACGGTAATCGGTTTTCTGTCAAAACTGCGAATCCGGAGCGCAAGTTCGAAAGAAACAATAAAATCACAATTCCAAGTTTCCCGCGAGTTCCACGTACGAATTTTTTGATGTTTTGATTTAATTTCGAGAAAAAGATACTAAAAAAAAATTCACATAATGTTTCGTTACATTATTTATTGCTAACAATAATCGGATCCGCGATGGTCACATCGCCGTTTATCGCCTTCGATGATCTTTCTTCCTCTCGCACAATCCCTGAGGGTTTTGTTTCTTTTCACCGCTGTCGAAAATGTCGACTCTGACACAATGTCGCGCGCGAGTCTGTTGCTAAATTTTAGTTATCACAAAATGCGCATATCAATTACACGTCGAGTAAACTATTCGTCCTAAAAGTAATTTCAGTTCTTTTTGCTCGCATACAATAGATTATCGCTAGCTTGTGTATACAAGAATATAGTGAAATATTTTCGATATATAAAAGATGGAAATATACACGTGTGATCAAAAAAGATAAGACGAGAGTTGGCGTTATTTGTTAAAATAGGGGAGAACGGAGGTAACAGCGCTCAGCGAGTCGGATCTCAATTACAAGAATAATATTTTAATTCTAAAGAATAATATACATTACTTTTTTTTATCTAATATTTTACTTCATATAAAATTTATCTAAACTAATATATTACGCATATATATGAGTAACTGTAAAATAGATACATTCGATGAAAAATCAATTTAACCAAGATATTAATAAATTTTCTTAAGCGAGCGTCGCATTACCCCGTTCTCCCTTATTATTGCAAAATCTGTGCGTCGATTCCGTGTGTACAGAGAATCCGTCTTTAATATATTTACAATACAAAGTGCCTCGAATATCGTTAAAAAAAAAAACATTCTCATCGAGAATTGTGAGCAACAAGTGAACGTAAACGTTTAAGAGCTGTACACGTTTTCTTCGCGATTATTTTGTCGGATCATCAGCGAAGAAGTCCGTTTCACGGTAAAGCGTATCATTACCGTTTTTTTTTTTTTTTTTTTTTTTTTTTGCGCATGCGAATATTGTTGGAAAAAAAAAGACGCATCTTTAGAAAAGACCGCATTGTCTTTACATGTATACTGTATAAATGTGGTAACCAAGAGAAGTTACTTGTTCCCGCGAGTTTTAAACAACATTACTATTTACAAAATGCATCATGCATCACCTATAAGTCGCACAATGATTTTTAAATTCGTTTGCGCGCGTACATTCTATTCGAAGGTACAAATATATTATATATTTACAGCAACATATATAAATAGAAATGCAAGTGCGTGTCGCTTTGACTCGATTAGAAACGGCAGTAGAAAAACGCTAGTGAGAGAGTACGTATGTATCGCGCTGACAGTTACAATTGTCTACTCGACTCTCCGCCGGTAATTAAATTTATTATTAATCTTATTCGTTATTTACAATAGCGCGAAGTAAATACATTTCTTCCATTCAAAATTCAAACCATCGGTGTTGTCCGGGGAGAAAGCGTACGATTAAATTCGTACACTATTCTTCTCGTCGAGTGTGGCGCAATTATTATTATTATTACTATTTGCAAATGCATTAAAATTTTATATTTGTACAGTACAATACTTACATCCGAATGTATTCAAATATACATAAAAGGAAGACTTTTTTACTTGGTTCGTATCGTAAAATCGCAACTAACGATACACTCGATAACACGACAGAGGATCCACTTTATGTGATGGTTGGGGATTTTTGCTCTTCTTCCATTTTTTCAAAAACAAAAAAAAAGTATCGACCTGTCACGATGACAATTTCTCATTCATTGCCGTTCCAGCGATACATGAAGTGTTAAATCACAGCAACGAGTATAGGACGGAAGCCGGAATGCTTTCCGGCAGGTTATGCCGAACTCAACAGCTCTCTGCAACAACAATACAAGGTTGTGCTGAGGTATAGTGACGGGTGTGTATGTGTGTGTGCGTGTATAATATACGAGTGCTCAAAATATCTGAATGTCAACAAAATTAGCAGAGTTACAAGAGAGTTTCTATAAAGCATATATGTATCTCATTGATGACATTAAACTATTTACTAAAAAATCATTATCTTCTTCAAACACGTCAATCAATACAAAGAGACGAAGATGCAATTGATAAAATTAGCGAAATCGTTCGAAGATGTTTGTTACGTGATTTCCGTTGGTTTGAGCAGCGCTCCTCGTACACGCTGGTACAAATATTTGAAACGAGCAACGATCACGCGATTTCTATAAAAAATATTTTCAACCAGAAATGTGAGCAAAAGTTTCATATTTCAAAATGGTACACACATGCAACATGCGCGCGAGTAACCAAGCGTGCGATCTAATCATGCCTCGTTTCAAGAAGCATTCCTCTTCTCAGCGATTAATACGGCGGTGTTACTCACGTTGAAAGTTCTCTCCCTAGTAAACCAGACCCCACCAATCCAGTGCGCGATCGACTCCTGTTTAGTTGCGCTCTCCTCTCTGCTGCAAAATTGAAACAAGGAATTGTGAGCTCGTTACACACGGATGTCGAGGACGGAAATATTTGTATCGTGGAACGTAAGGTGCGATATTTCGAGACGATTTTTTTTTTTTTTTTTTTTTTTTAATTCACGACAAGGAATTTTATATAATTGTTCACATATAAACATAGTTTGCCGGTACATTACAACAATATCGAAAGGTGGCTGAGGTCTGTAATACGTAATTTATAATTTCTCATGGAGTTTGTTCGTCAGAATTATTTTATAAAATTAATTTATATTGTAGATCCTTTTTTAGCCGTTTACGTCTTCTCAAGTATCTTTGTATCTTTGAAAAACGAGATAGTACACAACACACACAACATTGAACACATCGAGAAAAATAGTATGAAAATAAACAAGTAAAAAGAAAACAATATAAAAAGAAACAAGTAAAAATTATAAATTGTAAATTCCTTTCATTTAATTAAAAATAAAAAAATATATATATGTTTTTTATACAAAACAGTCGCAATACATAATTCATAAAAAAAAAATTAGAATGTTTTGAATCACATTTTAAAATGTAAATGTATATAACAATCTTAAGAATAATTTTTTTTTTTTTCATAAAAAATAGACAATATGTAGTTGTTCGAGAAAAAATGAACACTTTTCTTCAATATGTCGTATAAATCAATCAATAATATAAGGAAAATTATAACTTTGCATATTTTTTCATCTTTCAATGAATGTTACACAGTTTACATAATAGGTATAAATAGTTCAACTGATTTTTGACAAACAGTACTGTAGTCTGCCTCTTTACAATCGTTTCAAACATTTGATATAACACAACTTTAAAATACCATATGAATTAATTGTAAAATTTTTATATCACAATTTCTATCACATTTATAAGTCTCGAATAGTTGCCTACAGTTTCTGAACGATTATATTTGTTATATGTACATATATTAAAATTTTATATAAATTGTATTTAAAAAAACATAATATAAAAAAAAACCATTGACTAGTTCAAACTATCACATTGATAAAAATACTCCACGAGCAATTATATTGCAAAGATTCAACAATAGATATCTTTTCAAAATAAGTTATTGCGTTGTTTAGTTTGAAGACTTGGTTTCTGCAACCTGTATTTTAACAGTTTTTCATATCGGAATGTATCACAGCACAAACAATATTTTAAAGCTATAAAACTTTCATTCTCTCAGTTTTTTCCTCGCGTCTGTTTTCTCGGTTTTTCTTATTCTTGATATAATCCAATCTCGTGCGAGATTAAATAAAAGCAGCGCGCGTATGATTTAAATGGAATTTACAGAGGTTCTCCAGAACTTCCACTTTCTCTTCCACAATTTGCTCGTCGTTTTCTTCAATGTACATCTCACACCCGAGCCATTCGTGTCCGGAATAAACGACTCGTTGATGCTTGGCCATTTTTCAGAATTCTCTATATCTTGCGGAATAAAACAAGAAGAATCTGTCTTGTTCACACGCAACAGACTATCTTCCGATAATAATGTGACTTTATTCATTTCGGTCGGTAGCGATTGCACTACGGTTACCTGCTCCGTGCTCGAGAGGTGAGTGGATACACTCGAGTACGGGGACTCGCATTTCAAATCTTGTATGTTGTGATTTTCGTCCCTGTATCGGGCAAGATTTTCAAAGTTTTTCGATCGCAGAAGTCTGACCGAAGTGGACTTCGGTGTTTTGGACGGTTTAGTGTGAAAACTGTCGATCGATTTAGACATGTTTTGGTTTGTCAGATTGACGTTTATAACAGGCGAGTTTACGATTAACGGCATAGTGGTGTTCGCATTGGATGGACTAAGCAAGTTGCAATGAAACTTGCGGCGCTTCGCGATCATGTTATTTACGCGCGCACGTTTACGATTCGCTATAGCGCGACGCACCAAACTGTTTCTTCTACGCAATCTGTTGATCACAACGCGTCTCTGTCTAATCGGACTGACCAAACGCGCTAGACTGAGAAAATCGTTTCCGTTGACTAGTGGACTCGAACTCGCGTCACTGTCCGAATCACCGTATCTGGATTCCAGATTTCCAAGTGTTTTCAATGAAACGTCTCTTTTTGGTGTTTCCGCAGACTCTGACATTGCGTAATACGCATAATTGTGAATACTGCGCTGTTTCTTTTTCTGAAAGAACGTGATTTTAGGTCGTTTCAGTCTGGGCGTCTTTATGGCCTCCTCTATCAGCATTTGCCTGTAGAGTTCTTGATTCTCTTCCGGCGTAAAGAATTTCGTCGGATCGACCGCCGCGTCCAAATTAGACACTATCCTGCTCGAAAGCACGTCAGGCCCCGCGATCGTGGTCGGAGTTAAATTTTCGTGCGTTAAATTAGCGGACTGGTTCGAAAAATTACTAAACACACACGACTGTGTCGCTCGGTCCTTTATCGTCACTCGTCTCCTGATGTATGTCCTAGAGAACTTACCACCAGCCACGCGTGTCGGTCGCTTGCGTCGTTGGTCTGGTCGGCTGAAGGCTGATCCGGTCTGCAGCGCTTCCATCAGGCTGTCCATAACGCCTTCCTGCGTCTCGTGCGCGTTCATGTCGACTAGTGCACGTTTGCGCGCAGCTCGCGCCGCCTTCTCCGCTTCTGCCTTCTCGCGCGCTTCTCTCGCCCGTCTCTGCTTCTCCTCGCTCTCCTTCAGCTTGATTATCTCCTTTTGTGCTTGCTACAAAAATTCGGTAACGATGCGAAATATTAAACGAACAATCTTTTAAAGAGCGATACTACTTGATTGAGATGCATATCCCTCAATATTAAAAAACAATAGAAATGTTCGTGCGTAATTACCAAGAAGTCGTCCTTGAACGTCTTGATGTCACCGAAGAATTCCTCGATAGTGTATTTCTGCTTGTCGAAAGAGAAGAATTCGGAAATGTCTGTGTATAAGCCGTCCATATTCTTGAACATGTTCTGCAGAACTTCGTACGAATCCCTAGCTTTTTTGGCGAATGGCTGTGCGAAAAGACTTCGTTAAGGAAACACGTCTTTGTACGTGTGGTATATAAACGACGCTTTTTATATTAAACATCAAAACGATCGTTATTGACAAATAATTAAAGAATACCTTCATAACATCTATAAATAGATCATCATCGCATTGCGGAACTTTGGCATTTGAGAGATCTTGCTCGAGATTACGGATATTGGTTTCCATTTGGCGTAACGTTCGCTGGACGTTCTCCAAAGATACTCGACTAGCGCGATCTACATGCGATAGTTCCTCAATGAAACTGAGACATTCCGGAAACTTTCTTTCTATCGTAGTCACCAAGTAATGCATGAGGGTTTGCTTGTTATCGACATCTTTCGTGCTGGTCAACTGGAAGAAAAAAAAAAGAAAACACATCGCTATAACGATTGTGAATCACAACGAGCAATTAATATACGCGCGTTTTACAGATGACAAAGCAAACCTTCGTTAGAAAACTAATTTCGAATCCGAACGCTTGGCCATTTTTGGAACCTGAATTCATGTAATTTCCGAGTAGCAATATCAATTCGAGAATACGCGCGAACTTTTTGCTGCTTTTCACTTCTTCGCATGCCGCCGTAGCCGCCACGATGTCCGGTTTCACATCCTGTATCAGCTCCTCGTATTTCAACATAAAGCTCAATGATCGTAATCTCGGCAGTAATCTCTTTATCGTAGATATCTGCAATATCAATGTTATCGCTCGTCACAATTTCTATGTGGTAGACAGTTGCGTTAAAACATCGAAAACACAAAATTACCGTAACGCAAAATTGTTCTGCCTCAGTCAGATCGTCGTACTGATCTTTGTACATTTGCAACTTTGATAACTGATCCGGCGGTGGTAAATATTGAATTAATCCTTGCAATATGTTGTCCGAAATAACTGGTCCCTCGCATCTGAATAAGCATTTCTTCACTTCCACGTACGGCATGTGCTTCAGCGTTCCGCCAAGAAGTATCGATATATTTTGAGCAGCTTTACCGTCCAAAACCTTGAGATCTTTCACCTTTTTCATCGGGGCTGACCTGCGTGCAGAAAAATATTGATTAACACACCGCGTGCATGCGACAGAGAAAAAAATTAATCATTTATCAAATGAAATTTACTTATCCACTACATCATCCAGTTTTTTACCACTCGGTTTGGATGCAAACTTTTGCACAAGACCGTCCAATATTTCCGGACTTGCCAGTCTATCTTCCTGTACTTTCGTCCAGAATGATTTTTCCGTTAATTTGTGAGGTAAAATCTGAAATATAACGAAGCTTCATATGTAACAACAGATAGTTACCTTGAGAAGCAACAGGTGTTCAAATTAATATTTTTTATTTTTTATCATATATTATAACATACCGCCTTCCAATTTGCTCTTTTCAATGGGCCGTCCACTTCCCATTTCTTCTTCGGTTTCAATCCGTGAGGTAAAACCTGTAACGCCGGAGGTGGTGGAGACAATCCTCCCATTGGCGGTGGTGGAGGACCCATTCCCGGTATGGGTGGTGGCGGAGGTCCCATTCCAGGCATTGGGGGAGGCGGGGGACCTTTTAAACCGGGCATAGGTGGCGGAGGTGGACATGTCATTCCTGGCATCGGCGGCGGAGGTGGGCCACCCGGAAGCGGGGGAGGTGGTGGTGGAGGTAGTCCGGCCATTCCGGGCATAGGCGGCGGAGGTGGACACACACCGGTTCTCTGGCCAACAGACTTCGCTCCCGTTCCTTGTTCCAATTCCTTGATCTTGTTTTCCGCGTGTTGTAGTTTCGCCTCGGCCTCTTGTCTGCTGGCTATAGCCTCTTCCAGTTTCTGCATCACCTCCACCAACCGACGTTCTTCCTCAGCCCGTGACTTTTCGACTAGGGTATCGATCAACGGTTGCACGTCAATGTGAAAGCGCTTCGTCGCGCTGAAATCCGGATCACAGCCTGAACGATGCAATACGATTTGCGATATACATTCCTCGATCAATTTGTAATACGCCGGTCTGGAAATAATAGAAGATAAATACATAAGCTTGAATTAAATAAAAAAAAAAAAAAAATCATATGCAAGTAATAACACTTACCGAACCAGAGCATCATCTCGAATAAATAAAAGATGCTGAAGTATAGATAAGAAATACGGCTCGGCGGTAGTATCCATCACCATGTTCTTTACAACTTCGAAGCAGTCGTTAACGTCGTCCAATTCTAAGCGCACGTTGTCAAATCTTTGTACAAATTCTTCGTAATCTTCCTCTTTGTGGTCATTGAAGATCTTCAAATGCGTTGCCAAGTCTTCCGATTCGTCTTTCTCTAACATTTCGAGGATGTCAGCAAGACCGACTCGCATTACCTCATTCCTCAGATGTAAGCGAAAATCTAGATCCTCGGCGGACGAGATTATCGAGTTTATGAGCTGAAGGCACACTACCTATGGCACAATATTTAATCTTGTAATTTAAAAGCGTTTCTCTCAATTTCAATCAAATTCTACAATTTATTTGCAATTATTTAGACAGACATATGTGCAACATTTTTGACATTTTTACGTAACAAGCGTACCCTTAAATTTTCACTCTGCTTGGTCATCAGTCCTTGTACGATCGGCAGGAATCTTTCGCGACCTTTGAACTCGCCGTTCATAGTAATCGCGTCCAAAACTTTTTTGTGACTGTCGCTCGATATGAGACATACCGCGCCGAGTAGCTTCACAGCTTCGGACATCACGGACGGTTTCGTCGGTTCCAACGATCTGGCTACTATTGTAAGTGCTTCCTGATGAGCCAACATCTCCTTTATACCGACGGTATTGTTCATGATAGCCTTTAAGCAGCGAATGCACTCGTACTGTATTCGCTCGTAACGGTTATCACTAAAGAGAGGAATCATTGTCACAATTAATTCAAAACAATTATCACGTATCTTGAAGTGGATTCTCTGCCGTAAGCAGTACGCGCAGTCATGCAAACCGAAAAAGAAAATGAACTTAATTAGAAATTAATTAATTAATCAAGTAAAAATAGCTCTCGCTGAGCGGCACAAATAATCGATCTCTTTTGAAAAATTTTTGGCAATGAAATTACTTAGCGTTACACACAATAAAAGATCGTTTGAACTGTGTTATTATAAGCAAATTTTCGCTCGTCATATATGAAACATAACAAGCAGGGGGAAGGGGAGGAAGAAAAGTAAAGAAAATTGATGTAATAAAACATTACTGCGTAATGACATTCAAAAGCGAATAGTACTCTTACGTTAATTACCTATCATAATATATGAAGGCACTGTAATAGAACAATATCGATGTTAGAATTGAATCTTACGTGCTCTGTACCAATACGCTATGTAATTCGTTCGAAATTTCATAAGGCAATTCACCGCTTACTTTCGGTAACATTCGTTGAGAGTAGCGAGGACCTGCTTAAGGCCCTTCGTGCCGAACTCCTGCACCCAACTCAGCGGATTGTTGGTGAGCGCGATCCTGAGAGACTCGACGCAAGTGTAGATCTTATTGACGCTTAGATCGGGCTGCGCAAGATAATGTATGTAGTCAGCCGGCTTGTCGAATTTCGATCGGTTCTCTTGCACGGTGCCCTTGTAATGCAGAACCAGCATCTCCTTTTTCTTCGTGTCCGATTGTTGCCGCAAAGGCTCCTTCTTCTCCTCCGTTAGATTCATATTGGCCTGAAGCGAGAAGAGATAACTCGGAATTTATAAATATTTTTTCTTATTTTTGTTTTCGCGCTCGAGACGCACGACGTAAGATTATATTTTATTTTTCTTACGACAAACGATTTGACGATGCGCATTATCAGAACAAATTAAATGTAATATATATAAGTCACACAGAGAGATAAGAGAGATCAGCTGTGCGAGATCTTGTTGTCGCGTTCGCAATGCGTTGTCAGAACAAAGAAATATTATAGTGCGCAAGCCTGTGTTGCCGCGCGTTAAGATCGATGTTCGCTCACCAGCATTTCCTCGAACCTGTCGTTCACCGTCTCCTCATCCATCCTCTCGATGATGCAACGCTGTTGCTCGATTTCGTTGATGTCGTCGCCGGAGTGCGGCCTGGGCATGGTGTTGCTGCCCGCGTAGCCGCGCGTGCCATTTCCCCGGCCGGATTTTTTTGGCCGGCCGAACCATGTGTCCAACTGCAACAACAATTGTTTGTGTCGGCACCTTCTACAGTTTATGATCAAAAAGTCGCTTTACCTTTGATGTCAACTTACATAATATAAAGGCAATAAAATAATTCATTAAAATAATTTTTTTTTTTAATTAAATCAACATTATTGTAATTGTTTTTTTTTTTTTTTACAGAACTTTACGAAGTGATAAACGATGGAGCTGGCGATCTACGAAGCTAACGAACTATGAACAGGAACATTCCGCGCGAGACACGGAGATCGTCGACTGATGATGATCATTGAATTCCATTGCGCGAAAACAATGAGCCGCAAAGATAAAAACAAAAGTGCGACCTCGTTCGAATGTAAATTCGATCGGCTCGCGAGGTCGTTTACGACAAACTGCTGCATTCCGACGTACGAGTTCGATTGTAAATGTTTTTCTTTTTGGCGGGGCAACAACGTCGTGTGCGAAACGCAGACTCGCGTCACACACATAGACGATGATATAATCGCGCGATAACTCGCTCGCAAGAGCGCGCACCGTAAGTACAATCGAAATTTTTCCGGGATGAAATCGCGCGCTGGAGCTGGAAGCAATTATTCCATCCATTTACCGCGAGGTAAGTAACTGGACGTCCGCACAGGCGTCAGCGCGAAGCGGAGCTCTCCGGAGGGAGGAAGCGTAAAAGCGCACATTCGTCGTTTCGCCGCTGTCGGATCAAAGTCCGCTTCTCGAAAATCTCGAGACTACTTCAATCGCGCGCGAGAGGCTACGTCTTCAATAATCGGCGAGGCGGATGTGACGCGTGCGAAATTTTTAAGCGCGCATTGAAAATTAAGTTCTATTATGAATTCTTCGCGAATGCCGGATATACAGTTAAATGACTATACACCCCACTGCATGTCAGATCATATAGCCAGGACTTTTTTTCTTTCTTTTTTTTTTTTTGGGCGCGTTTTATACACGTGGCGTTACAAAAACCAAAATAAACGGCGCGGAATACATTTTATCTGATGACGAGTTATTAACGTCGTAGAAAAATGATGCAATTGACAAAATGGCATTAGCGATGACATCAGTTTCCACGGATGCGGTTTTAATCTCTCTTCACTTGGGTGTGCGATGGAAGATAGCGCGCGGCAATATCGGAAGATGACAGAGCAGCGACAAAAATTAATTGGTTGAGTAATAATTATTGCCTGTACGCGAAAACAGTATAAACGAATAATTATCTTAAACTCCAACGTTCCGCAAGCTCGTCCGAACGGTACTAATTACTTCGTGTTGTTTTCTTCTTCTTCTTCTTTTTTTAAAGGCAGTTCTTCTTATTAAGAAGCGACAAGTTTCAAGAAGATTCGACTATTCTTTTGTTATTCTAACTATTTAAAGCATTCCTTTAACTCTTTCGATACAAATGCCTATGTGAGAAATTGGATTTTATGTGTAATTGTTGGGAACCTTCGTGTCCAAATAAAGTCTTACCCAGTCCGTGATCATTGCGACGAGACACTTCGGGGACAATTAAAAACCTTCGGCGAGCGGTGACGAATGACTCATGTCAGTCTTACACGCGCGTAAGGTCGCAAAGTCCCAAGTGCGCGCGCGTACTCACGAACGGAGTGACGAACGGACGCGCTTTTATTTTTAGGCGAAACCCACGCAAGCTCGTGACACTCATTCACAGCCGTTTGCTCTTTTTTTACCGCATCACTTTTTTAAGCTTCAAGGCATTTGACGACGAGTTTTTCGTATCATCACGTCGGAGAAGGACGCTTTAACCGACTTCTCGTCGCGCGTTAAAAAACTGCGGCAGCTTCGAACGCACACGTTATTCTTCTTTCGACGGAAACACCGGACTGACGTTTCTATCCAGGCATTCACGCGACGTGCGTGAATATGTAATATATATGTATGTATTTCAATCGCGCGCACAAATACTGCGGCAAACCGGCTCGATTGAACACACCTTTCGATGATGCGCGGGGGAACAATGAGCGCGAGGAACGTGTGCGCGCGCGATGATGTGTCAATTAGCCGGACAGATTAGCGCGAGTATACACAGTCGACAAACGAAACAATTAATCGCGCACAAAAAGTTGTATCTAATGTCAAATTGACGATCTTCAGGAGGAAAGTCCAAGAAGTGTCAAGAGAGTCATAAAGTCCACAAGAAGTGTCTCATAAACGTTCTGTAAAATTAAATAATAATCCACGTAGTAATAAATAATAAATATGTAATAGAGAGAACGTGATAGAGATTTTTCTCACTCACACACACACACGCACAAATACGACAAATTGCAACTCGCGTTTTAACCAGCTTACACCGTATTTATCACCGCTATTTTCTTCTCATTCAAACTGTCATTATCGATATAACGATTTCTCCCACACGTTATTCGCGATTACGCAATCGCGCACTGTCAAAGAGCGAGGGAGTTAAATGGGGGTTTATAACGAGAGTGGGGAAAGAAAAGCGGACAACGTGAACCGCGACGAAGAACGGCGACGGACTGACGGTGGTTTGACTCAGGACGGTCCAGGACGCCCGGGTGCTCACGACGGTATCCCCCTTCCTCGGGCGCTTCGATCTCTCTTAGACCACGAATGATAGCGCGAACACGCGCACCCAGAAGAGACACGCACACGACTAATTTATTTATTACATTATCCGAGACCACGTTATCAGCACACACACGCGATAGCGTGAAAAGCCAAGCCCAGCCCAAAAAGGGTAATAAGAATTGGTTTTTTTGACGTTGTGCAAAAGAACGACATGTGCCGGAACGACATATTCCTCACTTTTCTCAATTTAACTCAATCGACAAAGCACATCTGCAACTTTGATCTCAAAGACGCAAATAAACAATAAAAGTTCCCTTTTTTTTTTTTACTACTCATTTTATTGTCCATTTTCTCTATATATTAAAAATTGTCTTATCACAAGAAAAATCGAAACTAAAACTTGGGTAGCACAGAAAAGAAAAATAATCTTTTTTAATCAAACGCGCGGCGATCATAGCAGACACGTTTCACGATTAAGTCCGACGCGACGAAACGATTCGCAACGCGAAATTATCGCGATTGTGTAGAAAGTTTTATCCGGCCAATCCAAACTTCTTCTATTCGAGTTTCTTTCCCGCAAAAGACTACACTGTCACAGCTCGTGCCTTCACCGCGCAATGAAGTTTTTAATTTTTTTTTACATCGTTTGTTTTCACACGGGCCCTGCGCGAGGTGACTCAAGTTCCGCGAAAATTTTCTTTCATGTATCAATCCTAGAACTGGCCAGTTCAGAATTTCTCTCTTCTAGCGAGAAGCTGACGTCTTCGTCTTTCCACGTTCTTTCGAAGCTGTCAGAAATCAAAACTCTTACGAAAAAAAAAAAAAAAAAAAAAAAAAAAAAAAATACGAAGTACTTCAATCATTCAGTCAATTATCGTCACACTTTAAGTGGAGACTATTAAAACCGATAATCTCTCGTTACTCAAAGCCGATTCCTTGTTGCAATACAAAAACCTCGATGTTAATTAGTCCAAGAAAGCAAAAAGGTACATGTAGAAAAAAAAACGACACAGTCCCGTATC
Source organism: Pseudomyrmex flavicornis (assembly GCA_014825475.1). Classification (NCBI taxonomy): domain Eukaryota; kingdom Metazoa; phylum Arthropoda; class Insecta; order Hymenoptera; family Formicidae; genus Pseudomyrmex; species Pseudomyrmex flavicornis. The sequence goes on from QVNW01001753.1 coordinate 41,703, forward strand.
TTCTCTCGCGCTCGGTCTCGCCGTCAACCAGGAAAAAAAAAAGAAAAAAAAAAAGGAAAACGCGGACAACAGAAGCTTCGAAGCGCGGAAAAGATAAGAGGCAGACGCCCGGGCGCAATTTGTCGCATGCGAGGAATTTCGAGCGTGTATATCTCGCAATTTGGTGAGCGCGCCGGGATCGGTGGCGACTCGTTTACTTCGACGACGATCGCGTAAGAAGGTGCGCCCGTACATATGTAAATGTATATATACATACATACATATATATGTATTCACATTGCAGGCGCACAGTCGGTACAGTTAGGCCGTAACGTAAGATTAACATAACGGCATCGCGGTAGAATTAAAGAAACCAAAAAGAGAGAAGATCGCGCGCGTCCCAGCGCGTACACTCTTTACGGTTCGCTCGTATCGCGGAACCGTATCTTCTCTTCTCCGCGCACGGTGACCGCTTATCAGACGCGCGCGGAGAGCTCATGCCTGAAATTTACAAGCCGGTGTGTGTGTGTGTGTGTGTGTGTGTCTGTGTGTGCCGATTCCGAGAGCCCCTTCGCCTCCGACTTCGGAACGTGCGCGTGTATTTCTTCTCGTATACACGGGTCGACACAGCTGAGAGAGTCCGAATTGCGCGAGTCAAAGCGGATTAGAATTTAAGGATCGTAATAGTCTTTCTCGCGTGTGAACTACCGTCTTACAGTCTTTTGTCGATTGCCCACCGTACGAACTCGTGTGCGGCGTTTAAATGCGTTTAAATGCGTAGACGCGATGACACGAGCGGATCTTTATCCTGATGTGTGTGTGTGTGTGTGTGTGTGTATATGCGCGCGCGCGCGTGACGTCATGGGTCGAGAAACTTAATTAATTTGTTTCACTTAAAAAGTTCGAGTCTCTTCACGGGTAATTTAAGTAGTTGATTGCATACACCTCGCGCTCGTATCTTTTCACTGTTTTGCGTCCGTTGTAATAAAACTATACACGGGTGTTGATTTCGCGCTATTGTTACATTGATTTCCTACAACAGTTTTCTTTTCAGAAAGGCTTTTCCGCGACAAAGCGTCTCGTCGTCGTAGAGAGAAGAATGGCTCTATTCTCTACAATCATTTCTTCGCGAAACTTGAACGAAACTTTCTCTTTCATTTTCCTGAACGTCATAATCGCGGGATGGCAGAATGTTATTCTTACGCGGCTTACGTCATCACGCTACCAATAAGTATTCTCTCTCCGACCCTTCGCGCATTGTGTTTTCTTTTATCTTGTTTTGACAACGATTCTCTCTCTCTCTCTCTCTCTCTCTCTCTCTCTTCTCATTTCTCGCAAGCGTACTCGCGAGATTATTATCTTACACGGTATCGCAATATTTCTCCTGCCACGCGGAACGTATTGTATCTCCGTTTCGATCTGTCCACTTGAATTACTCCAAAATCACGACGTTGCGAGATTGCGATTCGCTCCGAACTTGTTCCAACATCTGTAGGTGCTCAAAAAGAGATATCTTATGTAGAAAACATTTAAATTTAATATAAATATATCTGTAGTCAATACTATCTGTGTGAGAGTTGACAGAAAATCGAGAAAGTAATTTCGTTTTAATATTTTTCGACATTTACCTTGCGAGCTGTCCTTCGAGGTCCTTCACGCCGACCATATGGTCGACTCCGGCCAAAAAAGGACAAATCGCCTTTGTGAATCACGAGGATCCTTGTGGAATGTGATCACCGAACGGGCCACGTCACGGCTCCGAATAAACCAAGGTCTCGGCCAATGTTCGATAAAAAAAAGGAAGAAACATGTCGGCTATTCGTCACTGATAAATGGTCGTAAGGACAACGCGTGTTATACGAGAAGACTTAATGGTGCTTTCAGCTTTACGTAGATCGAAGACATATTTGTAGTTCGACCGTGTGTATTGAGTTTCAGCACTGTAATGTAATAAGTGGCGTGGAAAAAAAAATTACCTCTATAGTGAAGAGTGTGACTTCAGATGTATACAAGAAAACACATATTTGAAAACACGGAGAAACGAAGGAATCCCTCGTGCGAACTCTGCGGATCGTTCAAATTCGAGATGTGTATATACATACACATGTTACATATATTGTGCGAAATGCTGCCGTCTCTGTATTTTGGCGAAGCGTCGCGTTACGTAACGCTCTATATACGTCAGGCGTATAAACGGCCACCTGTTCTATCGTGCCGCCGCATTAATGATCACGATAATGACGGAAACACAACGGGGCCACTTTGAGAAAAATTCTCTCAACGAGGCAAACGCTTATCAGATGATAGCGAGCGAGAGAGAAACAAATATTAAAAAAATACTGTGTAATTAACGAAAACATCTTTTAATTCTTTTAATTAAATAACTAACTGTAATTAAACCGCAACATCAAAATCTCTCACCGAGATGTAAAAACTTCTTTCACACAAATGAGATATTTTTCTACCGATAACTCTCTCGAGACGGAGTATCATGCATGCGTTGCATAATGCAATTCTCTCGGGCTCCTATTTCGCATTACTTTTTTTTTTTTTTTTTTTTTTTTTTTTTTTTTT
>QVNW01001754.1:0-13447 GCA_014825475.1 Pseudomyrmex flavicornis
GGTGATACCCCTTTGACAAAAAAATAGTTTTTTTCTTTTGGAAACATTACGCAACTCCGTCTCTATTTTCTCGTTATCGCTGTAATGTCTTTGGCGAAGCAGGTTTCCCGAAATTACCGGAGAAAACTCCGATGTCCTATAAAGATAACGTTCAGACTAATGGTGTGAAACGGAGAAGATTTCTGTGGAATACGTCTGTTTCACGTTGATTCTTGTAACAGTATTAAACTGGAAACTCTCGTAACGGGATTGGACGGTCGACAAGTCAAGGATACTTAGTTGCGAGTGTCGGGTCGAGGATTTTGAGCTTTGTTACCGACGAGACGCACCGCGTTCTAATCCTCTTCGTTAAGCAAGCGCTTTAATTTCAATATTGTAATTACAAGAGTCGTCGCATCTCCGTTCCCATTATTAGAAGTGATAAAATTTTGTGTAAGATAATAATAAAATCTCTCTTAAGAGATAATCAGAGACAAATCTCTCATCCATTCGTGTTAATTTATGTTTCTTACGTTAACTTGTAATTGAAGCTACGTTGTAATTGAAGATTATTTATCAATGTGTCTTTTTTATTTTGTGTTACATGAATTTAAAAAAAAATTGATAAAAATTTTCAATTCGAATTACTAATACGTACATATTTTCTATCGCTTTTCTCTCGGAACACGAGAGATATACCTCAGATAGACAGTGAATGTTACTTCTCGAATGTCTCTCTCTCTCTCTTTCTCTCTCTCTATTTTTATCGATTTTCGCGAAATTTACCGCCGCGCTTTCCGGCATCCGACGGCTGACCTGTGCGCGTTACAACTACTGAGGAGAACTCGTTCCACGACTTTTCTCTCTCCATCGTATTTCCGAGGCGCGGCCGTCTCCTGGGGTAAAGTCGGTTGTTCCTTTCGCAGGTTACATCGAGATACTCCGCGAATCCCCGGTGGATAAAGTCTCGCCTTAGCGGGAGATGATCCTGCGAAATGGTCCCACGGTGGCCACGAATCGATTAGCTTCCGAAAGAAACGCTGCTGGCACAAACCAAATTTTCGCGCCCCCGTTTTATCTCGTTATTTTGAAAAGCACTGAAGTTTTTCCACGTCTCGCACGAAAACTCGGACGAGTCAAATAAAATATTCCGAGATATCTTTTTTTTTTTTTCCAGACAATTTTCTTCACGCGAGTGTCGCTTCGAATAATCACAATTGTTGAAACTGCAGCGCGAAACGGCTGGTTCTTCTTCGTGTGCGCGATCATCGCGTGAAAATTGAATTAGAGCAGTCTCTCATTTTAGTCGAGAAATTAAATTAGCTGATTAAGCTAAGACAATTTAATTATCTTTAATATCTTTTCGCATGTTGTCATTAGCGACTCACGTAGTTAGGGTCTGTTGCGTCAACCGCGCGTCGATTCGCATTATTTATTTCTTATGGTCGAAGCAGAAGGTCGGAATTTTCCGTCGCGTTTCGATTTATTAACGAAGTTCGCACACAGGAGTCTTCCTTCGTATCGCGCGCGTAAAAAGTTTCCGTTCGCGCTTATCAAATCTCAAGGTTAATTAATGATACATGATATATCGCAAAGCCATCTATCTCTTTTCTCGGCTTTCGTAAAATTACACTATTACCACGCATCTCGGTGTAAAAATGTAAATTATATATTACAATACAATAAGTATATAATTGCAAGCTTGCATAGTTCGAATATCGTGTGATGTTATTTATCGAAGACAAAATTCTGAAGAAAAATTTGTCAGCTTTGTTATCAGCGCGCTGATTAATCGGATAGGTTTCCGGAGCTTTCTGGCGTGGAAGCTGAAACTGTTTGTGTTCGAGCCGCAGTTACGTTTTATTGCATTATGAGAAGGCAACTCGAGGAGGCAAAGCATCGAGTCTAATCTTATCTCGTTTAATCGATCGCTACTATTTGATCGTAGATATTGTTATTACTCGAGAGAGAATATATATATATAACTGGCGTCTGATGATAAACTCTTGATAATGTTCCCCGCGAGTCATTATAACCGGATATAATTCACTTTCACGATCTCATGTAGGAATTTTATTTTTACTAAAATTCGAGATTTAATTTAATATCTAATTGTGACATCAAAGATTAAAAATTTGTGGCAATTATAACAACGTACGAAACTGTTGCAACAAAAAAAAAAAAATTTTTTTCGCGGTTTCTAAAAATTTAGTCAAAAACAGATTCGCGTCTGCATTTTTATAATTAGGTTTTTACGTAATCCGCGCAATGATATCACGCCCTAAGTACAAAAGTACTTGCTTTGACTTGTCGGATTTAATGTGCTTTGTAAAAGAGATGCGGAAAACGTGCGGACCGAATAAGCCCATGTCGCGTTTTCTTTCTCGCGACTTGGCACTCGTAGTTTCCGCTCCCGTTGCATCATTTTCCATTTGGGAAACATTGGGGGTCATTGACCGGCGAAACGGATGCGAGACCGCGCGCTCGTGAATCGCGGCATTACGTGCGCGGCGCCACTTCGCGCTACGCGCGCATTCGCACGGGCAAGAATTGCGGTCTGGTTGGAAAGTACGATGGAAATTAATTTGCCGAGCATAACGAACCCCCAAGGCCCACAAAGCAGCGGAGGCGCGCTGACGGAACGTCGTGTTAATTACACTGAGACCAGCGGGAGAGAGAGAAAGAAAGTACGCGAGAGAGAAGACGAATTTTTGTCCTTACAAACGAGAAAATACCATACGCTTTCTTGCGTTTTGTAACTTCGCATTTTGATATCAAACTTATGTATGTAAAAGTCGAATATATATCAAATATATATACAATAAGGAAAACATATCAGCGACGGATATAAAACGGACAGTTCGTAAAAATACAATGTGTTTTGCAAGTGAGACGAACTTTTGCCGGCAGAAAATGGTTTTAAAATATTTATAGATATCCAACGTGAGCTATCTTGTGGCCGTCAAATTTACTACTCGATACATATATATTCGGACTGCCTAAGATAACGCGTGAATAACTTAAACGTTGTGGAAAATATAAACACATCAGTCTTTATATATTTTTTTTTCTTCTTTAAGAAAAGTCGAGAGATCTTGCTAATTTCTTTGCCGTAACAAAAATTAATCCGAACTATTTTCGCGTAAAATAATAAATCGTCGATTTTCTGGACACGTGTCTTGAAAACCGCAGAGACCGCAGAAGATTACGGGACGCGCGACCTCCTCGCCCGCTTGGGAAGTCGGTCGGGAAAATTAGTTTCCGAGCTTAATGGGGTTCCGCGAAAGATGTGCACCTCGGAGGCGCGCAGGCGGCGATGCGCGTGCGCGCGCGCGCGCGCGCGACGACGACGACTACCGGTCCGAAGTTTTTGCAACTTTTGCAATTTTTTCAATTAGCCGCGATTTTTCAGCAACGCGACACAGTGCTGAAGAGAGATGGGAGCAGTCTCCGTGTTTGTCGCACTCTTCTTTTCCCACTTTGCGATTTCGTCCTGTATACTATTATATACGTATAACGACGTTATATCGAAGAAAGTCAAGCGACCTCTGCGAACGTCTGAGTGGTTCGCTTCCGCGCAAACTTCTTTTATTCCGAGAGTCTGCGGTCCATTCTTTCACGCGCGACAATAATATTTCCGTCATTAATGGGCCGTCATTGTGCGCACCGCGTTGCCGAGCGACGAAACGCGGCAAATGCGTTCTCGCTATCTCGGTGACGGCCACTTCCGCCCGACTTCCTGTGCGATCGCGTCGATGATTTACGAGCTGCGAGATCGCGCGGTCAAAATGCGAATATTGCGCGGTCGCCTATTTTGACTTTGGGGTTGCGCTTTTCAACGGCCAAAGATCGTCGATGCAACACTGCGATTTTTTTACGTTCTTTCTTTTTATATTTTTGAATTTCGCGCGTTTCGCGCCAAAACCTCGCTGCGAGATGCGACTCGCGCGATCGATCTCGCTTAACCGTACGAGGCTTCCGAAGAGAGAAGAAAATGGAAAGCGCGTAGCCGCGCGGGAAGACAATTTATCGTGTCGCAGCCAATAAGTCGGTCGTGGCAGATCAATCGGAATGAAGGGAAAATTTTATAAACTTTTCCCTTCGCGAGAATCAGGTTGCGAAAGAAAAAAGCCCTTCGAGAGGCTAGGTCGCGAGCACAGACGGTTTATTGAGAGTCGGGAGACAAATGAAATCGAGAAATCCTAGCGTGAAATAGGATAATCTGAAACTGACATCGCTATCCTCTTTCGCGTGCGCGCGGACACTTAAATGCTCTCGACGTTTCAATATATAGAGACAACGCGCGCGTTTCTTTAGTTAGAGAAAACAAAAACCTCTTTCTCTTCTAACGTCGGGAGAATCATTGCCGATTAATTTTCAAACGCCGATCGATAACTCAGTCATGTTTCACGTGTTAAGAGGATGCTGAACCGTCCTGTTTTATCATCCTACTATGAATTATAGTTTTCAGATTTTTGTCGTACTTGCACACAAATTAGAAAACGGTTCTCTAAATTAAAAGGAAATAGTCTAAAAATTCACTGCAGGTAATAAATGTTTCTAAAACAAAAAAATTTTAGGTTTGAAGTTTAGGTTAGGTTAGCTTAGTCAATTTTCTTGATGAGAAATTTTTTCGTTTCAGAAACATTTATTACCTGCAGTGAATTTTTAGACTATTTCCTTTTAATTTAGAGAACCGTTTTCTAATTTGTGTGCAAGTACGACACTCTTTAGACTATTTTCTTTTAATTTGGAAAACCGTTTTCTAATTTATGCAGTAAGTACGATAAAAATCTAAAAACTATCATTCATAGTAGGATGATAAAACAAAACGGTTCAGCATCTTCTTAAGAAGATTCTAAAGTGGGTCTGTTTTATCGATAAAACTGAATGTTTTGCGCATACTAATCTTTTGTTTTTGGCTGTGTGGATTGATAAATCCTTTTCTACAATTAGGTACATACAATAAGGGATCCGGGACGTCCAAATTTATATAACAAAAGTTTTTTTAAATGTTTCTAAAACTTCAATTTTTTTCATTTTGTTATATAAATTTGGATGTCCCGGATTCCTTATTTTATATACTTTAATTGTAGAAAAGGATTTATCAATTTACACAGCCAAGAAAAAAGATTAGTGTGCGCAAAAAATTCAGTTTTATCGATAAAAGATCCATTTTAGGATTCCCTTAATTGTAACGCGATTTGTAATGACGATAACACGATAATACGCAGTACTAATGGCGCGCTATATCTAGGAGACAGAGAGAGAGAGAGAGAGAGAAAGAGATTTTATCTATTCGATATACGAAATGATATAAGCGATCGATGTCTAAATGTGGGCATACAAATGTTGGTCCACACGAACTTGGCAAAGTTAGATAAGAGGAGAATATCTCCAAGTGAGATTGGAGATAAGACGCGGCAATAAAATGAAAATCACGTCGTTTCTGCACAACTTCTGAATAATTACGCACGACTCTCTGATTCGGAGATGCAACCGCGAGACAAGAAAAAAAATTCGAGACTGACTCATGTGCGGTTGAGAAGCAAAACGAAAATTAAAAAAATCGTCAAACGCGCGATCTCGTGTTCGCGCGTGTTCGCTCTTTCTAATCAGCGCGGTCCCGTCGGTCGAATTACGGGAAACGGACCACGTGAAAAACGCCCTTCGTCAGATAGTTTTTCACCGATCTAACGAAGTCTTGTTCGGTCGCGCTTTTCATCGCGCGTTCAAAAGCCCCCGGCCGGATAAGCTTTAATGTCGTTCCTCGTCCACCTCTCCCGTGTCGGCAGCGGGCGGGGGTTGCCATTTCTCTCCTCTTAACGGCACGAAGCCGATATCGCATTTGCATATCGGAGAAGTCGTCGATCCGCCGGCTCGGATAAAGTCTCGCTTTACTCGACATATCGGAAAAGCGAATCGACGTTTCCTTTTACAAGAGGACCTGCGAAACGTAAAATACGGGAAGAGGAAGAAGCGTTTACAATTTTAATAGGTCGTAACGTCGAGCGAATTCGCTGTCGTTGTTGATATTAAAGCACCCTCTCTCCGTGGCGGTCGATCGATTAATTAACACGGTCGGCGCGGTGTCTAATTATTGTTTAGATTGTGCACTTCTGCGCGCAAACATATGATATTAATATGTATAATGGCGGGAGTAAATATAGAGGCGCTATTATTTGTGCCGTAACACGTGGCGAACTCTCCGGCGTCCTCGATTCTCCGCAAATTCTATTCATCTTCGTACGTGTTGTTTGAATGACGGAAAGAATTTGTTTCTTTTCTTTTTTGCGGGATTTCTCTCGCGTGGTAGAAAAAAAGCGAGCTGAGAAAAAATGAGACAAAAGATAAACGTAAGAAATGAAAAGTTCAATTAAAAAAAAAGATTAAATATATATACGTATATATTATACGGAGACTACAATTGTGAATCGCTAATGTAATTTCTCTATTGTCTTCTTATTGCAGAGTTTTTAAATAACGATGCGCGATGACTCAACGAATTTACCCGTTCTCCACGAACACTCGTCAGGAGGGGAAGTCAAGGGATATTCAAATGGAGACGCGAAAAAATCACTTCCCTCATCAGGAAAAGATCCTCTCGAGGTGTAAGTATGTCCATGTCATGGACATGGCTAGCTTTCACAACCGATAGATTTATATTATCGAAAATCTTTTTATATAATCGTTTCTTATCGATGTCTTATTCGATGTGGAATTAAGGTTTGATCTTGATTGATTGCAAAATTTCATTATTTCACATTTGCTTCGGAATCGACATAAAATGTTCTTTAATCCCATATGCATCATTAATGCGATTAATCTTCGATACTACGTCGCAATTAAAATTTATTTTTTGTCTGCTTTAATATTCCCACTTTTTGCTCTCAAAAAGCTTCTATTAATCAGCATCTCAAAACTGATTTTGATGTAATTGTCATATATCACGTTTGTATGTAACTGCAGATGAGAAAAATCTTTGATTATCATAATCACAATATCATACTGATTGTGATCGATGAACACGACGCCGGATAAGAAATTGTCCTTTACATATTTTAACAAAGGGAATTTGTGTGTCGCATAATTATTTTTAATTAAATTTTCTACTTTTTACAATAAAAAAATACGTAAAACTCGTTAAAAAACATACATGCGTTGTTACCTACTGAAAGATTTCATACTGGATTATTATATTTTCTACCACGTGCTCGTGACAATATTATGTATTAAGTATTAGTATAATGAGAGAATATATTTTCTTTTTTGTACATACATATTTCGCATCTTTGCTCGCGTCTAAAAATCATGAATAGAAAATTACATTTTTTACGATAATAGCATCGCAAGAGGGAAAGAAAAAAATATTTGATCGTAAATGAACGATTGTTGCGCCGGATAAGAAATTGTCCTTTACATATTTTAACAAAAGGAATTTGTGTGTCACGCAATTATTCTTAATTATATTTTCTACTTTTTACAATAAAAAAATACATAAAACTCGTTAAAAAAACATATATGCGTGTTTATTTGTTACTGAAAGATCTCATATACTGGATTAATTATATTTTCTACCACGTGCTCGTGACAATATTACGCATTAGGTATTATAATGAGAGTGTATTTTCTGTTTTGTACATACATATTTCGCATTTTTTTGCTCAGGTCTAAAAATCATGAATAGAAAATTTATATTCTTTACGATATAATAGCATCGCAAGAGGGAAAGAAAACTTTTCATTGATAATAACCTTTTCCATTCTCTCTCTCTCTTTCTCTCTTTCTCTCTCTCTCTCTCTCTCTCTCTCTCTCTCTCTCTCTTTTTCTTCCTCGTGAATGGGCCAATATATCCAACGAGCGCAAGTTTGGTGAATCTCATTTGAGTTCCGCGATAAAAGTGGGCTACGAATTATTCAATTAACTTACAGCTGGCGAGGAAAATGTATTAAGAGGTACTAAATGTCTCACTCTTGAAATTCCGAGTGAAGACTGGTATTCGTTTTAGTGCTTCCTCGGGAGTCGCTAAGAAAGTTTTTTCTAAGAAGCGATCTGTTACACAGAATGTCGTTCTGTAAAGTAAAGAAGCTACCAGTGTCGTAGCAAACTGTCTAATTAATGTAATTAAAAATGCGCGTATTTTATCTCGAAAGTTGCTAGTAAATTATTTACTTGAGGAGAAATATATACATTTTTTTTTTTTTTTAATAAAAATATAAGTTTTTTTGCTGTCGTCAGAGCAAACGATCACTTTACAACAGAGATTATTCACTTTCTCTCTCTGCGATGACACCTAAATATTCATTGTCAAAGGAAAAGTACGTTACGTTGAAGTTTTTTATACACAGAATTTTGTTCGCTCGATGCGTTGCAACTTGGCAATTTTGCAGGAAAGTACGCATAATTATATTATTCGCACACGCGTATAACGTTTTCGGGCGTACGTGGCTACGGCACTGTTATTACTTCAGGTGGCAAAGCTTCCTATATTCCGCGTCGATCGTAGATTTGTCGCGGGAGTTTCTAACAGCAATTACGTCGCTAATGGAGCCCCTGCGGAGAGATGCCGACCGACTTTCGCCAAAGTCTGTCATCCGGAACTACTCACTCTTCGGGCTTCCCCAAGCTTTGCGACGACGACGATGTCGAAACTTTTCGTAGATCCCGGTAGTTTTTGCGCTCTCACACCGAGTTACCTGCCGGGAGCTTCCTGCATTCTCATTGATCTTCAAATTGCCAATTTAGAAAAGTCCATCCTCTTAAATTACGACTTTCAACTGGGAAAATCCCTTTTGCGAGTAGTCGTCAAATAATTCTTCCTGAAGCGCGATATCATCTCTTAATGTTATTGATAATGACAGACTTGTGTGTATTTTGATTATGCGAATTACACGCGCGCAATGATCAAGATAAATAAAGTTACGCGCATATACGCGTATCACACACACACACACAACTTTATTCGTTTCCCTCAGCAGAAAATATGATAATCCAGATAAGCTCGCGGAGCGTCGGACGTAATAAAATTCCAGAACGTATAAAGACATAACGTAATAAACTAACGACGATATAAGCTGTGCACGTATATTTGCATGCAACATTGTCATTTTGTGTGTGTACGGTACCGTCATATGTCTCATTTCAGACACACAGCAAGACAAGGAGAAGGATAAAGATGAAGCCGAATATATGCTGCAGGAAAATGGCAAAGCAATGTACGAATGAGACTTATTACAGATTGTGTATATACGTGTATATCTCTCTAGAGATAAATGCGAGACTGGATAAAATGGAAACTTTGCGCGGCGAGACGGAACTCGCCGGCTTATTAACGTCTCGATGTCGCCGGAGGAGATCCGCATAAAACTTTTACAGGCCGTATACACCTTCGTACGAACGCACATGCTTTTACGAGAATGCTTCCGGCATTCGAAACTTCTCGTTCTTTTTATCGTTCCGTAAAAGTAACCACGCCGATCGTTTATCGCTCTTATTCTCTCGTGACGCTTCCGGATATCGCCAACCATCCTCCGCAATGCGAACGAGTCGTAACTCGAAGACATCTCTAATTTTTCTCGGATTTTTCGAATATATATATATTTTCTTTTATATCGTTTTCGAAAATTATGTTCTCCGTTACGTTCTCGTTGTCTTGATTTTTACAAGGACAAGAATGAGAAGAGTCAATTTTTCCGTAAACATCCGAGCTTGACAAATTGGACGTAACATTTCGCAGTTTAAGAATTCCGTGTGTGTAAAAAAAAAACAAAAAAAGAAGAATCGATCGCGCGCGGTGCAAACAGACGAACTTGAATCGGAAGAATTAAAATTAACAATCTATCTGCGATCTTTGTTCGCAGGGAATTCGTGCCACCGCAAACGAAAGAGGAGGAGAGCAAACCAAAGCAGCCATTATTGCCACCTGTGTCTTACTACAAACTGGTGAGTTTTATTTTTCATAATTAATAAATCTTTTTGAAACCCGAATTTTTTTTATTTTTTTATATTTTTTTATTTCAACCAATGTCCCTTATGACATCGTTTAAACTTTGAATAATACGGATTTTAGGTAACAACGGTTTCAGAAATTTGTTGCTCGTTAATCATTATTAGTCAGATATTAATTTTGTCAGTTAAATCTCTCGGAAAGCGCTGCTGAATCATTCAAAAACGCCACAACTTCGCCATGCTGAATCATCGGAGAACACGTTCGTGAAACTTTCGAACACTTTGTTACCTTGAACTCGTTAATACGATAAATCATGGTTTTTGTGTACTGTGTTATATATATATATATATATATATGGGACGTTCCACGTCCAACTAAGACAAGCGTCTGTACAAAATTCAGGAGGACGAAATAAGATCTTTGAAAGCTTAACATTTTTGTTTTTATGTGTAGTTTAAGGAAAAACGTGGTTTTTTGAAAAATTCAAAACGGCCGCTTCAATATGGCGTCTGAAGTAGATAAAAAAATTATTGAAAACACTTAATTCATGGATCAGGTAGTTCAAAATTGCTTCGATTTTCATGAAAATCGGTATTTGAGGGTTTTTTAGCTCACTCATGAACATTCCACAGTCATTTCCAAAATTCGAAATGACGGATCCAATATGGCGGCTGTACTGGATGAAGAACTGACTGGAACGCTTCTTAATAATGTGATCTAAACTTAATTTTTTTTCCATGAAAATAAGTATGTGGAAGTTTCTAGGATGTATTTTTGTCAAAATTTATAGATTCTGAAAAAAATTTATGAATAATTGAAAAATACATCCTCTCCAAGATTATGAATTTTCACGAATTTTTATTAAAAAAATATGGGTATTCGGGAAACTAATGATAGAAAAACAATTTGTGATACTGTAGAAAAATCATCTATCACAACTTTTTGACTCCATTTGAATTAATATTCTCCTTATTCTTGACTTTCTGTTCTTATAATATCGTTTAATATTATCTTTTACATTCTTGTTTGAACATTACGTTCAATACAATTTGATCCATTTTTCGTTTGTCGAGATAGAAAGCTCTCTGCGTTTTACAGGACTACTGGTATGAGTATTATTCAGCCAATTCTTGGATCCGTCATTTCGAATTTTGGAAATCCGACTGTGGAATGTTCATGAATGAGCTGAAAAACCCTCAAATATTTCATGAAAATCGAAGCAATTTTGGACTATCTGATCCATAAATTAAGTGTTTGCTTTGTTAATTTTTTTATCTACTCCAGGCGCCATAGTGGAGCGGCCGTTTTGAATTTTTCAAAAGACCACGTTTTTTCTTAAACTACACATAAAAACAAAAATTGTAAGCCTTCAAATATCTTATTGCGTCTTCTATTGAATTTTGTACAGACGCTTGTCTTAGTTGATGTAGAACGTCCCATATGTATATATTTATATGTATATTTATATAAACATATTTTAATAAATCTTTTGTATAAAAATTAAGAGGGTTTGTTCATTAACAGCTAAAATTTTAAGCATTTTTTAGAGATTTTTAACATGAAGAATATAAACCGCAATCTTTTTAATCTTTTCATATTATATTATTTGAATCTTATAGTTTAAAAATAAATTGTTTTTGTTGTAATTATTAATATTTTTATGCTTTTTGTAGTCAAAAATGGCGCCTTGAAAATGGCAGTAAAGGTGAATTCAGCTCACATAGTCATCTGAAAAAAAAATTCAAAAAGATTCTTAATCTGTATGCTTGTCGCTACTATAGGTAGCAGAACTGGTCATTTTTATAAAAAATAAACAAAATGGCGGCTATTTAAACTTTGAAGTAGAAATTTGCAATTGTTTTTTGCGTATTGGTGGTCGAAAAAAATAAGAAATGTTCGTCAAAAATAAGCAATTCTGCTGAAGATAATGAATTCAAATATTGATAAATTATAACAAAAACAATTTATTTTTAAACTATAAGACTTAAATAATAACAAATAAAAAGATTAAAAGATTGCGTTTTATATTCTTTACTTAAAAAATTTCTAAAAAAAATGCTTAAAATTTTGGCTGTTACATGAAAAAACCCTCTTAAAATAATCACACAATGTAAGAGTAATTTACTTTGCACTTATCAGTTTCGATTTGCGACATGGGGCGAGTTGATGCTGGTCTTCATAGGCTTGATACTGGGCACCATAACAGGTCTGTGCATTCCGGTGCTTACTATTCAATACGGTGAGTTCAGCACACTTTTGGTCGATCGTAATAAGAAGAACGAGACGAGCACACCGACCATCATAATGGAATTGTTCGGAGGCGGGAAAGTTTTGTAAGCATCACTTCATTGTCTTCTTATGTTTCAGAGATTCTGATAATATATTGTTTCAGAAAAAATTCACAACTTTTACAATCGCTCAATTATGGTCGATAAAAAAAAATTAACATATTTGTACAAATTTTTCGAGCAAACGCGTCGACGAACCCGAGGAACGATAATAAGGATTTTTGTTTTGTTTTTTACAGACCCGCTAACGCGACTGAAAAAGAGAGAATGGACGCTCTCTATGACGACTCTGTAGCTTTTGGGATTGCTTGCGCAACGTTATCGGCGGTGCAATTTGTTATCGCCGCTATTATGGTCTATGTGCTTAATGTCGCCGCTGCGAATCAGATTTCCAGAGTGCGCAAGATGTTTCTGAAAGCCGTTCTCAGACAAGACATGTCGTGGTATGATACAAACACGTCAACCAACTTCGCCAGCAGAATCACTGAGTGAGTTCCCGCTTGGAGACAGCCTAACGCACTCGATATTGAAATTCTATTCGTCATCGAGATAACTTGTGCAATGAGAACTTTGTTATATTATTTATTTATTTATTTTGTTTTGTTATCCGAAGGAAAACACGCGTTAAAACACACACGAGTTACAAACTTTTGTTCTTATCCTAAGTATCATCGAGATTAGATTTGATGGATCTCTCTCCTTTTGTTTCTCTCACGAGATAAAAATATCGACTAGATGGAGTATAATATTCTGTAGCTTCATGCGCCGCTGCGTCCTCAAAGGGCGCGTTACACCCTCGATTTTCGAGACCGAGTATAGATGTAAACGCGGCGAATGTGGAGAGGCGGAGAGCAAAGTTCAGGAGGTGAGGATTGGCCTTGTGTTCATCAACAGGTGGGCGTTCGCGAAACTCGAAAAGCTTGTTCTCACACTGTCTCCGCTTCTGCTCGCGTTACATCGGTATAATAATCGGACGACTTCGTTTTCGTGTTAAGTTATAGATATAATAGTATCGCGCCGCTCGCGCCACGTGGATATTCATTTTTATCACGATCCCAATAGGAAAATTGTGAAAATATTGCACAAAAATTGACATCATGAATGACGACGATTTTGCAATGATTGCACTAAGATGATTCGGCATAACGCAACAGTTTTGTCAAAGTAAAATTTTGTAAATAATATTTGTCAAAAATTAGAAAAGAGTTGTTGTGCATAATCATTGTGAAAT
>QVNW01001755.1:0-50916 GCA_014825475.1 Pseudomyrmex flavicornis
TTTAATATTTAGTAAATTATGCAGATACTCGTGATACACAAGGAAAGAGAAGCTGGTTATTCTCATCAGTAATTAAATATATAACTACTAATATATGCAATGGGAAACGTGACGGAAATTTCCAATTACCGCAGGCAATACATCGCAAAACGTTTATATATTTCGCAAACTTCTCTGTCCGTTCGTTATGATATTGCCACGTACATACAAATGTCCGTTATACACATATAGATGTTTGCCTGAAACAATAGCGGACCGGAAACAAAAGTGCCGAGTTCTGATGCACAATGAAAACGTTTTCAAAGAAACCTATCATCCGGCAAAAATTAAATATAATAGATAGATAAAAAAATAGAGTCTCACTTTTATTCTTCGTTGATTTTTGTAGTTGTGAATGCAGAAAACAACAATCTAAATACTGTCGCTGCGAATATATGAAAATAATCAACGAAGAGATTTCATATCGACGGTATTTGCGCCGACGTTATTTTGCCGATGTCAAGCTTGACTGACACCGGATTTGAAACGATAGAATATGACGTATATTTTGCTAAAATGTCGAACAAAATATATCGCTGACCAAATTAGACATCCGGTACAACGTTGATGAAAACATTGTCAATAAAATCTGTGTTGATCCAACTCTGCTGTGATGACGTAATCGTCCGCTCTGTTTCTGATTTATTATTCTGAATTATTTAATTCCACAAAGAATGGAATAAAAAACGTTTTTCTTTCAAATAAAGAATAAAATATGTAAAAAAAAAACACAAAAATATAAAAAATATTTAATAAAAATCTTAATCTAACCTTAATCTAACAGCGGAGTCTTTCATCTTAACGTTGCCATAGTTCTTGGTGTTCTCCTCAAAGCAGCTGTTTTTGTTTCGTTTATTCTTGCGCGCTCTCTCTCTCGCGCAGCCAAAGACACTTTGGAGAACAGTCAAGGATATAAACAAAAAAAATTCGCTGTTCTTTTGACAAGTGAGAGATTCCCGGTCCGTAGTTCCTTTCGAGATCTAAATAATATATAAACAATGCTGTATAGAATACATATGTACGTCATAGATCATAGATATATGTATAGATGTAGCATTTACTCTGATTTAACTCGTGTAATCAGCGTGATGTCATGGCGTCGTTCTGAAGACTGCCATATTGTGAAAACAACACTAGCACATCTACACAAAATTCCTAGAACTATTCTGAAGCGGCGCTAACATTCAACACATAAATGTCATAATTGTTTTCACTGAATTGATTTATTACTGATTGTTGTCTATAGTACACATATATTTAGTAAATTAATTTAAAATATGTATTAAAAATGGGAAGAGGCG
Organism: Pseudomyrmex flavicornis; assembly: GCA_014825475.1. Classification (NCBI taxonomy): domain Eukaryota; kingdom Metazoa; phylum Arthropoda; class Insecta; order Hymenoptera; family Formicidae; genus Pseudomyrmex; species Pseudomyrmex flavicornis. The sequence goes on from QVNW01001755.1 coordinate 1,341, forward strand.
TAATTATTGTGTCTAATTTATAACTAAACGATTATCCGGGTTTAAGTTTTTACAAGTAAACACAATATATATAATATATAAAAGTGTATAACATATTAAACATATATTTGATTGAGTTACATACCTTATATTCATATTTATTTACGTATATGTATACATTAGGATACTTTACGTGAAAAGCAATTACTGGAATCAGATGTTGGAAATATATTGTACGTGCAATTTTAACGAATCGCTCAAATTTGCGCGTCGCACGACGTGATAGCAGCTACTTCCGCAACCGCTGCGCCACTGCGCGGAACGCGGTTACGTAGCACGCGTTCGATATCCGGCCACGTTAAAATAGCTTGTTTGAGAAGGGGAAACACTGCGTTCTTGCGTTGGACGAAGAGATCGAAGCCACCGAAAAAAGTGGAAGGTGCACTCGATTTTCCTAGTCTCAGAGAGTGTCTTAAATGCGCGCGGACAGATTTAACGAGTGACACGACACGACGTGAGCGTCGTCGACGAACCGACACACGATGAATTGCTGGCCGGCTTTGCTGTCGCTCTTCTCGCTGCTCGGCACATTTCTGCTCGCGGGCGGCGTCGAGCTAACCTTCGAGCTGGCCGACAATGCCAAAGAGTGCTTTTATCAGGAGATCGAGAAAAACGTCACGTCCACGTTGGAATTTCAGGTTCGCACTGTTGTCAAATACATTTATATTTCGCTTTGTGTTGTGACGCGCGATGTCACGTCGTTGACATCATCGCGGTGCATTAGAAGTTCGCGGCACATTCCGTGACATTTTTCCGCTTGCGTGGCTGAATTAGTCAATGAATAATGCAAATGACGAACAAATGACATAAATGATGAAGTAAAAGTTTCATTTGAATATGACATAGCAATTATGTACTGTACATGAATTTAAATGATATTGTAAACACTGGCCTCAATTTAGATTTATTTTTTGCTTTCTCTGTTTGCACATTTCTTCATGAAATAGTATTTTAATTTATAATCTTGCTGTCTGATTTATATTGTTTATGATAATCATGCTTTTCTGATTTTAGGTGGTGACAGGTGGCCAGTATGATGTAGATGTCACATTAGAGGCTCCTAACAAGGAGATTATTTATAGTCAAGTAAAAACACAATTTGATTCACACACTTTCGTACCAACTATGTCTGGGATATATAAAGCTTGCTTCAGCAACGAGTTTTCCACCTATTCCCACAAATTAGTATACATGGATTTCCAAGTTGGCGAGGAACAACCTCTTCCAGGACTTGGGGAACATGTTACAGTAATGACTCAGGTCAGTTATCTTAGCACAAAATATAGGAATATAAAAAAACAATGAAAATATTTCTTACAGATGGAGTCTTCCGCGCAAGAAGTGCACAAAAATTTAATTAGCATCTTGGACTATCAGACACATCATCGTTTGCGTGAAGCTCAGGGTCGCAAACGCGCAGAAGAGCTCAACGAGCGAGTGCTTTGGTGGTCGATACTAGAGACTGCTTTCATTCTGTTCATTGGCATCGGGCAGGTGTTGATTCTCAAGAATTTCTTCACGGATCGCAGTCCTTCCCAGAGTTACTAGTGATTACAAAGATTAAGAAGAAAGGAACTCTCTCTCATTTGTGTTCTCGAGATACATGATCGTTATAGATCAATTGTCCTAGTGTGACATTGTCATTTTCATCATTGATCAAAAGTGCCATCTTAAGAATCTCTCGTCGGTAACATCATGCCTCTGTTGAGGAAGAGAGCATTCCTTGATCAGAATCCCAAAGAAGCTGGAAAAGAGCGTAAAATGATTTGTTTTTTTGCGCGTGCCACGGACGTGTGTAATATCACATGGTAGTAATTTACGCCTACGTGGCCACGGACACAACATGGGTGCTGATACAACTCTCGAGACGATTAGAAAGGGACAAGTGCAAGCAATAAAACTCTTACACATCCCTCTTTCGATGGACACTCTGAAGTCGTACTTATACTGGCGTATAGACAGTATACAATGAATGGGACATGGGCGTCATGGTTTTCTTACTGTGAATGTGTAACATAATAAAATTAGATTTGTGTGTATTTATGTCTACTCGTTGCTGTATCGCCAAACGATACGATTGATTCCTGTCTCTTGTCGCGCTTCTTCCGTTATTTATCTTACATTAGCATAAAACAGAGAGATAGAAACTACTATTCAAATAAATGAATTTATTATTTAGTTGTTTCATTCTCGAATGTGACGCAACAGTTTTTTTTTGTTTCTATTCGGTTGTTAATTCTTCATGCAATAAGCGTAATAAATGCCATGCAGATGGCAATTATGGCCGCCGTGTTCACGTTTCGTATGCGACAGGTAGTTTTGCTGAGTATACGTTATTTGATTAGCGTGTCCGCTAACACAGAAAAACAGACAGTGAGAGATAATCGTTTAATAGTCCACACAGACATCGACTAATAGCTCTTGATATACAATATCATTGAGTCGACAATCTTGTAACAATACTATGTGTTTACAATAGATTCTAAATTTATACAAGTGAGACTTTGTAAAGAATAGAAATAAAACATATTTATAAGTCTAATAATACAGCACTTGTCGAACTGCCACTGTTTTTCTAATCGATTGAAGATATTTCATTCGATGTTGTCATAAAAATGAGCTCGAAAACATCTGTTACTTTTATATTTTATATTTTTTTTCTTTATTATTTACGTGCCATAATCTTTCTGTGCTTTATTATTATTATGCGCTAAAATCTCTATTTTCTGCGTTGTTTTGTTTTGTAAAATAAATTATGTAATTCATAATAACTTACTGCGAAGTGTTTTCTTTATTTTTATTCGAGTGTGCTAATTTTCTAATTTTAGCAAATCTGCTGTATTTATCAGAATTTCATAACTTACATACGTGTCACTGTCATTACCACCGAGACAGCCGTTGTTGGAGACATTTGGAATCTGTCACTTTTCACGTTGACACGCCGCGCTTGTTGAGAATGTAACAGCTGTTATAATAACCTGTTTTAGCTTCTCCCTATCGAGAGGTGAAACATACATAGCTACTGTTGAGAAATTTGTGCAATTTTGCAATATGCAGGTAAAACAATCGTAAACGAATGTTTGAGTATGCAATTTTTTTTTTCGATGAAACAAGTTTTTTTGTTATTTTTACGTGAAAAGTAGAATTATGCACACTTGTCGGATTTTAGGAGCAAGATATACCAATTGACATCAACACCGGAAAATTGTTGGATTGGCTGATTAATCGAAGACACTGTAGAAAGGACTGGCACGTGAATGTCCTGCCTATTAGAGAGAAAATTAATAAAGCAATACAGGATATGCCCGCTCACGATGGCATCGTCTCTTTGTTATCCGGTGCCTGTAAGTAACGTCAAGTTGCTTAATATTCCCATTTATAATTTTAATCAATCGTGTAAAAATTAAATTCTATTTTTTTATAGATATAAATTATTTCTATTGCATAAAGATTGTGGAAATCTTGAAAGAAACAGAAGCAGATACGAAAAATTTATTTGGTCGTTATGGGTCGCAAAGAATGAAGGATTGGCAGGAGATTTTGCGACTGTACGAGAAAAACAACGTGTATCTTGCTGAAGCCGCGCAAATTCTTATGAGAAATGTCAGTTATGAAGTTCCCAATATTAAAAAACAGATACAGAAGTTAGAACAGACAATAACGGTAAGTAAATAACATACATTTATACAAATATTATAAGTGTAATTATTTACACCACGTATATATATTTTTTTTATTTTCAGGATTTTGAAAAAAAGGAAACAGAATATAAAAAGTCAGAGAATATCGCGCGCTCAGAGTATAATATGCTGTGTAAACAATTAGGAATAACTGGTTATAGTACTGTCAGACGTGAATTAATGGAAAAAGTTAAAGAACTGCTAGAGATTTATCAGAAAATAGCGGAGAAGACGAAAAATTTGGATAAAGTTGTGGAATTTTACAGTGCGTTCGTTGAATTTACTTTCAGCCAACAATGCGATAACGATTGCGTACCGATGATTAAATATGTGATTGGTAAGTTATTCATAAAACTTATTGTAATAAACACGTTTTAAGAGGAAAATATACAAGCGTGATAAATCGTTAAATATTATGTTTAAAGAAAAAGGAAACACAACAATGTTCGAATACACTTACGGAGAAGCGCCAGCATCGATAATCGAGCCGCCGTTGAATATAAAAGCGGATGAGGATGAGAATAATGAAAGAACCAGTGCAAATGCGGACGTTAATGTATAAATATCTTTGTACAGTTTTTTCTTTTTTTTCTAACAACCATCTTTTTTCGTGATTATTTCGAATGTTCATCACAGACCATCGACTTCGGCAACTTGGATCTGAATGGACAAATTGATTTTGGCGAAGAAGTCAGTCTGAGCGCAGAGGGCGATATTGATTGGGGAGATGAAGGTGCAGAAAAACCTGCGGAGGAAATAGATTACGATATATCGTTGGAAGAATCGGGTATAGTTGTAGAAGCAGCAGGCCATGAAGGCGGTGTAGCCACGGGATGCGAAGCATATACGATATTAGACAATCCGACGACAAGATCGGAATTCATCGATCAATTGTTTGAGGTATGATACAATTGGAAAAATCATTGTTTCTATTCTTAAGTGTAAATGAATATTTTTTTTTTTTTTAATAGTTGGAAGCGTTTATGAAATTGCGTCTGTACGAATTCAAAAGCGACGACAAGAATAATCTCTTGAGCTTCAGTCAGATGCAAGATGCTTCCTCTATTTTGCAACTTTCCACCATAGAAACCACTCAGAATATGCTGGACAATATTCAAATTGTTCTCTCCGAAATGTTACACAACAATGTCCAGAATTTGCATAACATTAAACATTATCCGAGGTACAGTTAATTGAATCACTATTGTTTAATTGATCTTTAATGATTTTTAAAAGTTTATGTCTATTTATATTGCAGATACGTGGACACAGTGGCTGCCAATTTGAAACAAAAATTAAATCAAATCGATAGAATGGTGATTCAGCAAAACTCTATGAGACAAATGCAGATGGACGCGCTAAATAAAATTGAGAAATTGCGTCCGTTGCTAAGGCTTGTCATACAAAGAACTAAGGAATTGCAAGCAGAGGTATATCTTATTTTCGCATTCATTCTTCTTTTTTTGAATGAAATTTGATTAGTGTTTTATACTTTTTTGTTTATCTAATTACAGATAGAGCAAGATATTTCCAAACGATACAAGAACAGAACGGTACATCTGACCGGAGGTGTAAGTACGATGTAGTTAATAAGAAATTGTTGAAAAAACTTATTATTTTTATAATGTAAATAAAATTTCTAAATTAAAACAGAATATACATCGTTTTATCGATGTATAAAATAAAATAGTGCGAGTTTTTCACTCTTCTATAAAACTTTATGAGGTTTTATTCTCCTATAAACTTTAATTGACCAAATAAGCTTGTGTATTAGAAATTGTATATTATTACCTTTGATCATAAACATAAGAAAGCTTTTAGATTTGCAAGATTAATAGAAAATTTTTTTGTTACTTAAACGTACTTGCGCAACTTAATTCGATATGTCGACACGAGTCTCTGAACGAGTGTGCACTTTTTTATCGAAAATAAATTAAAGAGCAAATCTTATCTCACATGACAAATTGAGTTCATCATATTTTATAAAATGGTCTGTCATTAAAGAAAACATAGATAACGTTACTAAACTATTTACATAACGTCATATTATCATAAAGAGATTTTGCACGAGTCTCCAGGCTGACGAGGTACAAACTGCTTTGGTGGTTGGGCAAGGATATCTCCTCAGGCATTCGGCTAACGAGCGGTCACATTCGCATAAACGCTGAGAACAGGATCCCGATCCTCCCCAGCTCCCGTGCTCAACCGCTATAACAAAGATTTCACGGACTACTTTTTATTGTCGCGTATACGTCGTGCGTGATATTTACACACAGTAAATGTAAGCGAGCAAATCAATTATTGCGCGGTTTTTGAAAACGTGTCGTACAAAAAGTAAGAATTTTTAAAACAAAATTCTGTGCTAGATCATAGTAAAACGATAATAATAAAAAACGAACCGCAAACGGGTTTGTAACCGTGATAACATCTCCAGTAATACGGAACGAAGTACTCCGAGAACATACGACATTCTGTGGCATCGTAGCACCAATCGTGCATCTTACAGCATCTGAAACATTTTGTTTCCGTAGATTTTGCAAGAACACATTTTGTTTTTACAACTAATATTTGTTTCTTGCTGTTTTTGATAAGATAGATAAAACGCGACATACTGATCGATGCCGTCGATGACATAGCCGGATCCTAGAAATCCGCAGTAGCATCCGTACCCTTTGTAAGCCAAAGGATTACATCCTGTGGCGCATACTACCATATTGTAAAGATGTATCACCCCTCTCTTGAATCTAGTATGACTCGTCTCTTTCCCGTTCATCCTAAAGTCGTAGAAAAACGTGTTGTATTTCAAATATATTTAAAACTTATTCAAAAGTTTTTTTTTTGAGTAAATTAAGAATTTGCGATATAAAATTCAAGAATTAAACAAATTGTTCGTTAATATTCTCTGATTTGGCTTTACAAATAATTAAATTTATATCAAAGATATAAATTTAATTAACTAATTTAATTGTCGTACTTACGCGATTTGTTGCGCTCTCGTGTCGTTCTTTGTCGTGGTTATCGACGACGACACGCGCACACGAATGTCTTCCTCATAATTAAACGACGAAGCGCTCCACGGATCACCGCTATGACCGATGTAAATATTTCCATCATTTTCGTCATCTTTTATGTCATTATACGTATGCGAATAATCATATTGGCGCGTTCTGACGCCTCCGAGAATCTTATGAACATCTGGCGTACCGTTACCTGCAAGTGCCGCATGTCCTGATAAACCAAATCGTACAAACATAAATGTCTGCAATCGCACGAGTATATAAAATAATTTACAGTTATGATCACAGATTATCACGTAGGTACATTACGTTAGTTTTAATTGAATCGGAAAGTTTTTTTAAATAAAATTCTCACTGTTTAAAAAAATTAGCATATTAATTAATTTTATGAAGAAAAATGCAGTAATTAAATTTTTGATAAATTTATTTATTTTATTTTATTTTTACATATTTACATTTTTTTTAACGAGCGCGCTTATACTTTCTATACACGAAGAAAACAAAGTATAGAGAGTGTACTATTTTCACATCTCTTTCTTTCTTTTTCTCTCTCTCTCTCTCTCTCTCTCTCTCTTTCTCTCGAAAAGAATAATATCTCTAATAATTTTAGCTCACTTGATATGATATGAGTCCGAAAGTGCGTGTATCTTTTGAAGCGAGGCGTACTGAGAGTGCGTATTAAATTCTGCGTGTTCACAACAACTGTTTTTCTAACCGTCTAAGGAATCGTACTTTACCTTTTTGATCTAAACCCGCTCAGCGTAAAACTACTCTCATTTATCCTACTTCTGGCCGTTTTAACGGTTTCTCGGCGATCTTCCACAAATGCCGGGAAAATTGCATCCGTTTCTCCGTTCGAACAATCGCACGACGCAAAATATCGTTATTTTCGATTTCACTTTCCTAATTAAGTCTTTCTAAGAAACCAGAATCTGACGTGATACGTGAAATATCTCTGAAATGGATCATGTGATTTTCATATGTAAGCAATTAATTTTTTATCGACAGTGTGTAATGTGTAAAATGTCTACATGTGGAGATTAGATTAATGTTTTGCGTTTTAAGAAAACTACATGGCAAATAAATTGGTTTTCTTTATAAAATTATATAAATCTTTATGCGTGCGTGTGTTTTGAAATACATTCGTAATAACCTCCTACGAAAATTCAATTAAAAAACTCGTGACAGAAACTGTTCGAAAGATTCTCTTTTATATATTGATTACATAAGAATCTTATGTCTGTATTTTATCGTATCACTGTTTTATCATAAGTGATTCGACGAACTTATTATTTTTATAATTACTCTCTTCTTGAAGATGGTTTTCGAGTCGCGTTATCAGAGTCGAATGTTATTTTTATACAGATATCGGACTCTTCTTGAAACCTTGATGAAGTGAACTGAAATGTGAGTGAAACGTTGGTGTAAAAGTGACATGAACGCGGAAACCTTCAGAAATTCTTTTAACACACCGCGAAAGCATCACTCTCTTATTTACTGCTGTAACTTTTAAGCCGTCACAAAAGCCCTTTTTGAGGTTTCATACAAATCTCGAGATCCTGCGCAACGTGTATGTTATTAATATACATTAATTTTTTTGAGAAAAAAATGCACTATTTCAATGAAAAAATTCCAGCAATCTAAACATCGATTATAATTTAGTTTATTTACTTCCTCGAGAATTTCTTTATCAACATTTTGTATTAAACAAAGTTGAACAATACGCATATTATATGAAGTAATATTGTCTTTGTAATGGTGATGCATCTTTTAATGAGCTAATTAGCAGGGCGTGTCTATGCGCGCGGAGGTATTGTAGTAGCGGTCCAGATAGCTGTAACGAATTACTGTAACTGTACACTTGTTACGGCCGACGTATTTCGCGGAAGAAAATTGAGAGAATTACACAGTTTATATATATATATATATCCGCGCTGGAATAATAATCAATTGGCATCGTATTGCTTCGCAATGTTAATTAGTCTAGACGCGGTAGTCTCTCTGTAATCCGTCGAACGCGATTCTCCCGTTTCACTCGCGGTTTCCATGGTACAACCACGTAAAATTTTAATACGTTAAAGGTTTTCCCTTAACGTCACTTGACGTGTAAGCAGACGAAGTAGACTTCCTAATGTTTATTAAACAAGATAAAAAAAAAAAAAGATTTAATTAATGGAAAATATATAACGCAAAATCTTCGAAGAGAATCAACTGCTAAAAATATTCAATCATTACTGGGGAGCAAATATTTGCTTGAAAAAAAATGAAATAAATTTTATTCGTGTAATTCGAGGGCGCGCAGTGAAGCACGAGTTTGGCGAACGATACGTAAATTACAATTTACGCGCTTGTGTTTAATCTATTTTACGTACGTTAATTGAATTTAATTAGGCAAGTTAATTATGTCTACTAGGTGGATAAAATCATCCGGCGTTAGATCGCCGCTTCGCGCATCTGAATTGGGCGTTGGACAATTGTGTTGATCATTGTTGGACGATCTCGTGTGTGAACCGACTTAATTATATGCGACTTGTTACTTTTCAGACGTGTGTGTGTGTGTGTGTGTGTGTGTGTGTGTGTATTTGTATTGTGTATGCACTTATTTTCTTAAGAGATTCGTCCGCGGCGCTGACTTTGTGTGTATGTGTGTATGTGTTGACGAAGCCAATTTCGTGGCGTGATTAGAGGATGGGGGCTAAAAGTTACCCGTTATTAGCGGGAGATGAGACAATGAGATGCAGGTAGAAATTTTCCACACGAGGCTAATTGCACACGTCGCGTACTGCATAATTTATACATATACATATTAACGACAGAGCATGGGGATGACGTGGTTGCGGAAATTAGGAAAGCGTGTACAAAACATTAACGAAATGCACTTCTTAATGCACTTTGTTTCCCGAACGAAAGTTGAAAGTTCACACGACATCGTTATTTGTACCGTTATTTCTATCTTTTTAACATTTCGAATTTTTCATTTATCTTTGGCTTTCCGCGAGATCCATCCCTCTATCAGGTGTTGGTAATAAAATACGAACACACACGTGTGAAAAAAAACGAATATTGTTGCCCGAGTGGGAAGAAGGAAACAAAACACGTGATGGTTTACGTTTTACGTGAAACACAAAACGAAATGTTTCACGTTTAATATATAGCATTACGCGAATATAGATGATACATACGGTTTTAAATATACTATTTTTAATTACTTATGTTTCGTATTACGGTTGTTGAAATATCGAGAAGTTATCAGATTGAATGCAATAAATCACTGATGGATCCTTTGATTATTTCATTATGAAATTCAATAGATCGGAATCTAGTTTATAATTAACAAAATATGACGATGAATGTGATGCGAGCTCACGTTATCAAATTTAATCTTCATCTCAATTTCACACTTCCTTTTGCTGCAATTACATCATTTATTTTATTCAGTTTTTTATAACAGTTTTTTTTTTTTTTGTTAATTTTCTGCAAGATCAATCAGATCTTATTTACGTGAGTTCACGCGTGCGATATTTCCGAGCAACATGTTTCATTGCTCACCTCTGGCATCGCAATCGAGCAGACACCCGAACAACAGGAAGAAGACGCAGAGAATACTTTCGGTGGGGAAGCAATGACACGATCGATCCATCAGCGGCGAATCGTGGACACGTGCAACAAACCCTTTGCGACACATCGGGCACGTTATCACCGCCGGATCGGGTCCTTCGTGTCACCTGCGTGTCGATCCTGCGAGACGCTGATCATCCGATGTAACAACGGTGCGCCCGCACAAGTTGAAAAATCGCATCGGAACACCGCAGGAGTGGCAGCGGGCGTGTTACGCGACTTCTCCGTTTGCGCGACGGTGGTGGTTGTTCATTATTGCGGCTGTTGAATATCCGATTCGCGGCGACGTAATTTCACACAACAATAATCGCAGAATCACCGAGGGCCACGTGCCACGATCCTCGAACAGGTCAGTTAACGCCCGCGTTCGCAAGCGTTATCCTTTTATCGTCAGTAACGTCCTCTTCTCTTCGTCGCCGGGTGTAGATTGAAAACTGATGAACCGATCATTGTCGCGGATGAAGACTCCGCCGATATCGACACACAAAAGGTATAATATTTTTTGCGCCGTTTCCGCGGGTTTTTTCATTGAAAATCCCGTCCGGAGAATTTAATAACGTTGTTGCGCCCCGGCTTTTGTGTCTCGCGCGCGTTCTCTAGATTAACAAATCAATAAAGCGTTCCGAAAAAAAGTTTGCATCGCGCGTCACGGAATTTACACGACGCGTTTATTGTGCACTAGTAGTATCCTGCGAAACTAATCGCACTCAATAATCCCCGGAGGTTTTTGATCTGATCGAATCGTTCGTTATCGCGCCCGCAGTCCGATCATATCGGTCGCAAATAACTTCTCTTTGATTGGAACGACTGTGTTTCCTCGTTGTTTGAACTTTGTTCCAATCGCGCTTTGCCACGGTTTACCTTGAAGTTTCTTCTCGCGCGGCGAAGCACTTCGGCGACGAGAGTTCGACGAAGTACTGACTGTTCTTATCAGACGGCACCGATTTGTCGTGTCCCTCCACGCAACGGTGGAGTCTTCTTCTACCTTTCACCGACATTTTTCGTCCGACGCATATTGTGATCTCGGGTACACCAGGACGGTTCAACTTGGCGACCCCGTGAGAAAACGTCCATTGGGACGCGTGACTAATGGTCGGCTCGAGAAGCGTCTCCGCCGATTTCTGTGGTCGCACTACGGTCCGATCTTCGCGTCTCGTCTTAGAAAATCTAAGCTGTTACACTTTCGTCGGCATCCTCGGCAGAAGGGAAGAAGAAGGAGAAGAGAGAGAGAGAGAACACAATCGTTAAAGTCTCTCTACCGCATGATTCCTAAGTCTCATGTTTTTTCTGTTCTCTGAACGGAAAAAAACTCGTTAATGACTTTCTTCAACGGCTCGCTCGAATTTAAAGGGCGAACGCTGCAAACGCGAGATACGAAACTGCTTTAAAGTTTCTTTCGGAACGAGCGTGCGAAAAGTGACGCTGCGGTCTTTAAACGTTTACACACGACCACCATATTGGAATCACGAAATAATCGCGTAATATATCATGACGTTATTACGGCATTAAAAGCGGTAAACAATTTTATAGCGTCAAGATCAATCAAAAGTTACATAATCATGTAATATAATGTCACATGACGATTTTTTGCTTCTGAACGCATATTTATAACTTATTTTTATATAAACAAGTAATATGTAGATTATATAATCTTTGCATACATCCGCATATTTCTCCATATATATATTTTTTAAACCTGTCCGAATTAATGTAAAATCTAAACATTTTTAGTGTACAAAAACAATTCATAAAAGAAACTTTATGATTACAAAATCAAAAATTATGTGCATCTGTTTATGAGACACATAAACAAAATTTGTTGTAAATGCTTGGAAACAGACGAACAAAGTTCAAGACGTGAAAAGATTGTTGAATGCAACAGATTACAGAAATCATAAATTATCTTTATGCATTGTAATTATGAGTGTTCGAACACAGCTGTTGCGTGCACGCACATATAATTGGAAGCGGTTTATCTACGCGTACAGCATTTTATCAGTAAAAAGTAGACACGTACATAATATATAATCAGCATAACAACCAAGATTATATATATATATATATATATTAATTAGTAGGAAAATATGCTTATAACATTGTTATTATCCCTACAGCAACAGCGACGTCGAGTGCAAAGTAGAGCAATTGCTACTTATTGATTACAAAGTACAACGTCTACGCGAATCACAAGCGTGTACTGAAATCAACATACAGCAGAGCACGAATGCAAAAAGCACGACGAGCAGGTTACTTAAAAATAAATTTTTTTATTACGCAAAATAATATTAAAAATATTGTTTTTTACATATTTTTTATTCTATTGTACTTAAAATTAAAAATTTCTATTTTATATTAAAAAATTTGCGTTAGTATAAGTTTATTAGACAAAGGAATGTATATAATAAACTTTTTTTAGCAACTTGAAAAACACTGTACGAGCGTACCTCGTGATTAAGTCGACCAAAAGTTTTTGCTTTAGAAACAAATTGCCTTTATTACGGGCAACGTTCCACCGACTGTCACGACAAAAATTAATCGCGCGTGTTTGTCCGAAGAGAGAAAGAGAAGGAAAAAATCCCGTGATTTTCACAATTTTTTTTTTCGCGAAAGAACATCCGACTTTTACAACCAAAGTCGAAGCCGAGTAATTTGCCGATAATTTCGCTCATCGATTACTCACGGACGCGAAAGATGTAAAGCAGGCTGCTTTCTACACGCTACAAGCAAAATCTCTTCCCGGGAAAATGCGATCTAAGTTCCGAGACTATCGTCTTCGGCTGTGTTGCGCGCGCGTGTCACAGCATTTACGCGGGAAAACGACGGGCCGATCGACGGGAATCGGCCGTAGGCGGGTTGAAATTACGCGAACAGTATATTCACCGACTGACCGACTGACTGTGATCCGGAGAGGGGAAACACAAGAGACTGGAGTCCTTGTAACAGGCTGCACTCGTGAGGAATAACGGTACTCGACGCCGATGCACACGCGACGGCCGGCGTTTCAACGATCCTGCACAATAATACCATCGCGACGAACACACAAACGGAACGAACGCGAAATCGGAATTCCGATCGACGCGAAGATCCGCACAATGCGACAGACAATAAGGAGCGGGCGGAACTGCAGTTTTAATTGTTGTCCGCGATTTAATTGGCGCGCCGCGATATAAAAGGCGCGTCGTGGGATCGCGGGACCGTGTACATCCGTGAACGCGCGTGGCTGCAACGCGAAGCTACTTGAATGCTACTATCGTTGTTCAAAACAATAACGTTGATCGATAATCGTTGTGTTGCTAACAACCGCTTTAATGAGGAGTCATTTGCGTAACGCGCGACACTGGCTTTTTTTTTTTTTTTTATCGACGCTGCTTTTTTAGTACAGTTATTAATTGCGAACGAGTAGGAAAGTTTCGTACCGTTTTATCGTTGTTTATTTATTGACACATTCATCCCCACCCTCTCGCGCTTTTAACAAAAAAGCTGGATATAAATACCTCTCGCAACTAATTTTTACGCCACGCTGTGCGCACAATATCGTTTACATAGTTTAGAGCAATTTGTTTTTTTTTACGTGCGCTTGCTTTTGAATTGCTAACTAAACAAAAGGATTGCAAAGTGTCGCAAGAGAAAAAGAGAAAGGGAATGGCAACAGAAACTGAATAAGGAGATGACATGCGTTTGTACTTAAAATTGCGCAACACGAGGAAGACGTTTTCGCGCGTCGAGTGTTATCGCTCATCCTAAGAAACGAGTCATTGTTTCTGGTTAAGTTTGAGAGTACAGTGCTGGACACTGACACGATAAACAACGGTTAGTTCATGACACGATATTTCTCCCGCAGGGGAAGTATATCCTATCACTTTCGCGAACTACAGGTCGCGGCCAGGTTGGTTGCTGCGATGCGGTTGCGCGAAAACCACTGAGTGAAGAAAAAAAATTGCACGCTAAAAAAAGAAATTGTTGCGTGAAGAAATGAAAAACCGACACTTAATTTTCTAACTTTCTTCTCTTTTTTAAGCGAATAAGTGTGTCGACAATATTGAAGTCCATCTTCTAATGTAGACACACACAAGGTGAGGCAAAACGAAAATTACACTCATCCGAGAGCCAGCTCTTGCAAAACATCGGATTAAAGGTTAAAACCCGAATAAAATATAAATGAGGCGAAACTCGAACATAGTTCGCGTCTACTCGCTTTACCAAAGTCTAAGTGTAATAAAACACACTTGGGTAAAATACACTAATTTTCCTCTTGTTTCCTCTATTGTTCGCAGTACGATCTCGCGAAAATGCAAATAACGTTGTAAAGAGCGTAGTGTGTACGTACACTTAATTGTAATTAAACGAACTATATTTAACCGGAAAACACTGAGTAAAAAGTAGCGCTAATTGTAGAAAAAGAAATCATATATATATTTAAAATTGCATTATTAAATGTTTCCACGCGTCCCACGTTAAACGCGTGACGAGCGTTGCATCAGGGATGTTTCGACAGGAATATAGTTGCAACAGACAATATGTGTGTTGTTCGTCTTATGATCATCGAATGTAGCTTGTCTTTCATTATCTCCTCGTACTTTACGTGGGTGCTTATCGCCCAGAAATTCCCTTACTGTATTGTTAACAAAACAATAACTTCCGGTTATCAGGATATAAACTTTCAGCGTTACAGGCGATAACACAGCAAGACAAGATTCAATTTTAAAAATCAGAATTTTTAATTGTTCCGACACCCGCGCTCGATATCAGCGCGGCCGTAATTACTCGTGCAAAAAAAATCATCGCATGTTATTTAACGAATAAATTATCACATTTACATTTAATATATATTAATGTTATTTTAAATTGCAATAAAGAAAACGTCAATTATTCACATGTGATCAAAGAGAGAAATTAACTTCGTATTTTGCTGATATACACAATCATTTTTCCGCCGATTATCTCGCACGAGCGTATTGCTGACATCAATTCCGTTGGTGTAATCCGCTCGTTTGTTTCACTTTTCCTTTCTTCACCGCGCGTATAAAATTTCACCGAAATTTCACTCGGCCGCGATTTCCTCGGCGTCGATTCGCTTCGATATATGCAAATAAATGCGGCGGTAAACACAAAGGTAACCGATCTGCGCAACCGGGTGTAGCCTACCGTGATCGCGGGCAAAGCACGTCAATGTATTATTCTCCTCGGACGGAGTCGTGATCTCAGCATTTTTTCGCGTCAGATCCGAGAAGAAACATCGGATGCCGAGAAATGTCATATCCGAAGCTCGGCAGCGATGATAATGATGAGCGGCGGTGTTGTGTAACGCGCGAATTGCATCGTGACGCGGATATTCGCGATTACGAGACGACGCGGGCGCATTAACGTCGCCAATCGGTAATAATCTTATTACGATCTCACCGCGTTCAATTTTTGCGGCGAATAAACGTGATTTCGTCGAGGAAGAAACCACGCTTGAAAAAAAATAATGCATAAAATGAGGAGCGCGCGCAACGCAGCGTCCGAGAAAAATTCTTGCTGTTGGAAAAACTACGGCCGGTCATATCGGCGAATCGCGAGATCTAATTACGGGTCATTTCATAGCTAACCGAGCCGACCGGTATTACGCGTGGCCGATTACGCCAGGTTTTCTAGCACACAGCGAATCGTCCGGCCCGTTAGCGGAGGCAGCTGATTATAAAGCGATGTAGAAACTAATGCCCATTAAAAGGCGTTTATAGTTTCAATGGGAAACATTTAATACTCGCGCGCCGTTTTGACGGATATTAGTTCTCGCTGCGGAGAGGGGGAGGATTTGCGAGAGTGTCAAGAGTCGCTTTTTAAAGGAAACACTGTGAGAACAAATTGACGCACGCGAGAAGACTCGTCCGAAACTTTTAATTAAACGGTCACAATATCCGCATTTTTTCCCGCCTAAATCTCAGATGTCTGAACATCACAGACGCCGCTCGATATATAGCGTGGGAGAATGGCGGTTGTTACAAAAGCCTCTGCAAGCACATGTCGTACGTACGCGATCTGTTCGCTATTGTTTGCCACTGGCGTCGATAGAGAAAGCTAAATTTAAAACACCAACGCGGTTATTCGTTCGTTTACACACAATGCGCGAATGCGATGTAAATATTCTGTGGTCTGCACATAATGGATATGATATGCGTGTGCGTGTGATATCTCTTTGGAATAATTTAATAAAATTGTGTAAATATAAATGAATAATTATACTTAATGAGAGAGATGGGCGAAATCCAATATTTGTGTGAATAAACAACGCGCAAAACTTACTTTAAAAATATCACGTTGCTTCCTTCTTCAGAGGAGAATATCCTCAAAGAAGGGATTTACTGTACTGTAAAAAGGAACTATAAGTCATGTCTCTAAATAATTAATTGAGGTCATATCGCGAGATATCACCGCGAGATGATAAACCAAGAGGATACTGTCATAATTAATGTCACACAAAATTATTGAAAATCTTGTCGTTTCGCTGCACCGACGAGATATCAAATTTTAAAAAATATGTAAAAATCTCTTTTCGTCGATATTAAAAAATTCCTCTTTGCAAAATTTAAGTGACAAGCTATAAACATAAAGCTGAAAATTTTTATATTCAGTTATGACCTGAAATGACTACCTGATATATCTGTTTTTGATTGACTATGCAATTAAAATTATTGAAGCGTTTGCAATTAAGCTCGCACGAATATTGTAGATGACGTTCCATTAGCGATACTTGTTACGTTACAAATCGATGGGTAACGATCGAAAAATGTCAAAAGAACGCTGTCATAAAATTGCGTTCTATACGCATGACAACGTATTTCACGATCGCCGATTGTTAATTACAATTTTTTCCGCAACAAATTGTGTTTATCGCCGTTAAAAAAAATATTTACCATGCATATGCATAGTAAAAATATTTTTTTAACCAAGTAAAACGTGTATAATGTATTAAATCGTGCTTCAAAAAAAAAAGATAATAATTGCACAATTTTTTGTAAAAAGCACACATATTAATTGTTTTATTTTACCAGAGATAATCTTTGCAATAACATGTATTATAAATTCAACTTAGTGTCAACAATATCAGTTTGTGTACAACACAAACTGATATGAATTTATAATACGATTGATTGTCCTTTTGTCGATGGTGGTTCCCTTTGTTCCGCACCCACTCTTATATATACGCGCGCAAATATTCTAATTTTACGAGGGCCGTATGATAAGTACCCGTTAACGACAGATAGCATCACTGACTCAAAGTCTGTATACCATCGTTTAAGGTCATCGTCCGAACGACGCCAGTCAAAATTTCCTCGTATTACAACCGTTATTATTGTTATTATTATTACGGCTCGAGGCTCTTGTTTGCGTAGTTTCTATTTTTTTTCTCGCGGAATCGCGCTCTGCCGCGTCACTTTGAGATCGTACGAAGGTGTCCCATTTCAGATATTTAGAACGGAACAGATTCGCGAAAAAAGAACAACTATAGCGAAAGTGCGCAGTGAGAATAAAATCGCGTTAATTAATATATGTGTGAGATGGAGATGTGCGGAAGATCTTTCGATCGTTTCTATCGCGATAACGAAAGTGGGCTTCCGAAATATCACACACCGGTGAGAAACGCTTCGCTTCTTCTCACTTGTTTCCCGTCTCATCTCAGAACAAAGTGCACATACTAGCTTACTTGCCATGACAATCAAGAGGAAATCGAAAGGAAAAAAAAAACGTTGGTGACGATAAATTTCGAAGATTTGCGCCTCATTGCCGCTTCCTTCGATTCGACATTGTACAGTCGCTCGACAAGAAAAGTTTTGTATTTTTTTCGCGGATAGACAGAAGACCGGAAGTTTCCGGCTTCTGGAACTTGGAAGCGTGTTTCTGTCCGTAAGTCGCGACGCTGCGCGGCCGTAACAATGCGCGAACTTCGCTCAATATCTTGCCATTGTTTAAGTTATTTTCAATCTATCAGTCATGAAGCGCGGTGGGATGGTCTATTGAGTTCATCGGTCCGGATACATCGCAGTCGACGAACGAATTCCGTTCTAGCGCAGGCGTCTATTTTCCGTTCGAAATATTCTTTCTTATCTCATCTCTCGCTTATCTTCGCACGAAAAACAAATATCTCGTCCAATTTTCTTCAAAGAATTATCTTCAAAATGAAGACTTATCAATTTGCGAAAACTAACGCGAGTTTTTACTTCTACGCTCTGGCAAAACAAGATTTGAAAAAACCGTTGGTGAAAAATATTCTTAACGTTAACAAACAAAACTTCATAAATACATTAAGAAAGTCTCACGCTCTTTCTCGCTATCGTTCGCGCGCATTTTGCAAACAAAGCGCTTTTTTTCGTCGCTATATTTCGGCCAAAATTTAATAACGCAAGTTTTTAATTCGTTGGCAGTTTGTCCAATGTTTCATAAATTATTGTTTGACATAACAACAAATTTTTGTTTTTTATTTGTAAACTACCGTAATTGTTAAATGAAGATAAATATACTTTAAAGTACATTCTGAATATTTCTGTTTTCTTGACATTACTAGAGTTAGAGAAGAATATTAATATTTCGCATAATCACAAGGGGTTAAGTGTTTTCCTGAAGACATGACAAATACGATTAACATTAGAAACACGCAACTGGGTTGAGGTTCTTAGGTTATAAAAAAATAAAAAAAAAATAAAAAAAAAAAAACCAAACAAAACGAGAGATTTCTTTCGCCGCTTCTTCTCAAAGACGTCGCAATTTCATTTGAATACGTTCATGAGGAATGCAATTTGATTTAAAACACATTTAGAAGAACGTTTCTACTTGACGGTAACTATTTCTTCTCTTTGCTTGACAACGAGAAAACGAGGTCGACGTCAGTAGATTTTATCTCTATACACAGAAATTACACCGAGAAACAATTTCAAAAGTCATTGCGATTTGGAATCTCTTTAATCTCTCTCTCGACGCCCGAATGCGGAAGAAAGAGAGAGATGGAAACTTTTCCGGAAGATCTCGCCAAGGTGAAAAACAGCAATGTCCGCATCGATTGTCAACAATAATGGAAATGCTAATATCCTCGCGAATATCACTTGTACTTTGCGCGTGTCGATTAATTAAATATCAAATAATTTAATCCAGTCTAAAAACATGGCACGCAATTTTCCATTGAAATTAGCGTCATCGGCGCATTTCCAGCGTGAAGAGCTTCCGCCCACGGGAAACGTATTGCTACAAGACGATTTCCCATATGCAAAACGTTGCTCCGTCAGAAACGTCAACGCTAATTACAATCTACCAACTTTAATGACGGATATTGCCTCTATGCTCATTAAAAATCATGAAACTTTGTGTTCGACATATTTTATCTCACGATAAGAAATACTATGTTGTTAATATTCAAATAAAATTATCGGTTGACTTTTTAAAGAAAAGAACAAGGTTAAGTCATAAAACACGGTATCGAAAGAGATGTGCACGCGAAAAATGACGCGATAAACAGGTCATCAGTTGTGATAAACGGGGACCTTGTACATTTGCTAAATTATTGTAGGACTCTCGAAAAAAAGACCTTGAAAAAAAAAAAAAGAAAAAAAGCTTCTTCTGCGACACGTGCGATTTCCGACAGCGTGGCCTTGACATACATACATCTCTTGTACATACATCAATCTTCTTATTCGCGTATCAAAGCTGACATAATCATGTAATAATAACGTCGCAATTATCTCAAAGATGCCAAAGAGGTAGGTTGATATCTTCTTTCTGTTTTTGACGTACCCGACATGCACTATCCAACTGCGCCACTCCGGGCTTCCGCTCTTGTAAAAGAGGGAACGCGCGCCACCACCACCGTTCATTCACAACCACCTGCTCGACGGAGTAACATCTCGTCCCGGTGTCCGTACGCGCGATTGCGACAAGAAGAGCGACGTTCACGCAGTTCTGAGACTTTTGTTTTTTCTCTAATATAATTAGATCGATTCGAATCAGCGAAAATCCGCGCGATACAACCGCGACGACATGAAAACTAACACTATTCCTAGTTCTATATCTTCGATATATGTTTCGGTTGTCCTCCTAATAACCTTGATTTCCGTCAACGAGAAGGCGCACGGCATGTGTGAGTAATTTGTCTATCTCTTTGTGTATATTAACATCTCCATTTTCTCTATAAAAATTTGGTAATGTGATCTGTATTTGCAAAATGTTGCGCTTAAATAATGAACTTTACTTGTGTATCTCTGGGTGTATGGAAGATTCAAGTTTTGAACGGAATAAAATCTTTGTGTGATAAAACTTCACGAGTCAGAGAACAGACAAAGAGATATCAAATCTTTTTAGCTCCGAGTGAACTTTTTAACAAAACAACTTTTTTAACTGTGCTCGTTATTTTCGTACGAGAGTTAATTAACTTGTTAACTTAAGACCCAAAGGCTTAACGAACGTGTTTTATGTGTTTTACTTAATCTTTTTTCTTGATTTTTTTTTATATTAAGAAACAAGATGCCGATATGTTATGTCTGTTCGTACGCTGATAAAGCTTTATCTAACTCCACTCAAACCTATTCTGTGTCATTGTTTTATTATTCAGGTTCCCACTCTATTGCTATTGAGAAAATCCGACATACATTTTTTATCTTCTTGCATTCAGAATAAAGCTTCCTAATCCTGTTTTCTCTCTTATGATTACACTGATAATCCGATTTAATCTAACAATTACATTTTATTATAAGTTCAAATCGTACTCATGATCTTATGTTTTTTTTTGTTTTTTTTTTTAAAGTAAACTCATAAATTTTCATGTGCGCGTATATTGCAAAGCAGGTTTCACACACGTTGCTTACGAAGCGTGTATCTTCAGAAATCTTAGTTTAAAAAAAACGACGATTTACAATCAAATATCGTACACAGTCCTAATTGAATTATTATGTGGTTTTATAAGTGTTTCTATTTAAACGATATTCACAATAGTTTTTAATTAACGCGTTAAGTCAAAACAATTTTTGTAAAACGTTTCTCGGCTAAATAGACTGACTCCACAAAAGAATTCTTTTATCTTTCACCAACTTTTACATAATAATATAAAATTGTCGTAATAATTCACCAACACAAGTTTCTACGAAGGTATATAAAATATCTTGCGCTAGTTATTTGTTTTCTAATTGCACATGTAATTAGTTTATTTTATTTTCTAAAAAAAACTAATAAGAAGTTTTTTATTTATGAAACTTAATGATATAGAAAAAACAAATAACAAAAACTTAAATTGAGAAAGTGCATTTGCAGGTATGTAAGTTTGTTTTAACATATTTGTATCTTCTATAATTACATAAAAAATGTTGAACTTATCGTTAATTACGAGCAATTAGAGCGATAAAAAAACAATCCATTACGTGACCGAACGCGAGTTACTGTTTAATATACGAAATTCTGTATCTGAAATTTGTTGTTTGGATGCGTTACTTCCTAAAAAATCTCTTTGCGCGGAAAAGTCAGTGTAAATACGTTCAAAAAAGTATGATATTTGTTGTGTGTGTGTTTACGAACGACTTTGCGTTTTAATTTCGCGCGTTCACAAAGGGTATAATTTGAACAACGTTTTCACATTTTATACGCGTGCTTTTGAATCGACAGCGGTCTTTCGGTCGGTCGTTCCCCCCCCCCCCACTCTTACGAGTATTGCAAATATAATTTCTCGGAAAACACGTCGCATCAGTTTTTCACCGTTGCAATCAACGATAAAACCACGTTCTGGAAAAATATGAAACATTTCGATAAACTACACACGCGCGTGAAATAATGAAAAGTTTTCCATCAACTCGCGTATTTAAGACAACAAACAAAAGACACGTCAGTGAAAAATAACTCAGAAGATTGTTATAGCTGGAAACTCATTTCCGTTTAATATTTTTATTAATTACTGATTCTCCCTGTGTGTGATACACAGAAATTTTGTTTAAACAATACAAAACTTCTACGTAAATGTTGAAATTTTTATGACATAATCTTTATTTATGTGTAATTGGAGTCCAATATCAATTTGTTTGATTTAAAATTCAACACATTCAAAGCATAAATCATAAACATATTGCAATCTAGAGATATACACAGAGGAACGTGGATGTATTAAAAAAAATTGTCGCATTTATTAGCTTCATGTTAAACGATAACGGTATAAACGGCCAGAGAAGACATTAAATTAGTGACGTCCATGATTTTGCTGTCGCGTTTCGTAGGAGGCGTTTTATAAATGACAGAAAGGAAAAGAGAGAGAAAGAGAGAACTTCAGATAGGTAGACCGTAGATTTAACGACACCACGCGAACATAGCTACAACACACGTTCAGTTTCTATTCGAGTTCCAGGCGATAGATTGTTACAGCGATGCTGTCGCGAAGGTTTGCTGTTCTACGCAAAACTTGTGTAGAAGCGAATTATGTATCGTTGCTCCATTGCGATATCAAATCTGTTAACTTTCGCGGCTACACAAAATGTTACAATAGCGTTCACTGTTTGCTCACGTTTCCGTGACACGATTATCGGTTAGTATGTGGGCATAGGATTAGCGACAGAGCGGAATTTTCATTCAGGATTTAAACAAAAAGGCTTGAGAAATCAACTTGAAAAGGATTCGTATTTCTGACCAAGTTTCGCGCATTTGGACATTTGTGTTGTTTTTATAGAATTTCTTGTGTAAAAAGTATCATATAACGTATTAAATTTAATGACTACATATAGTATAATATATTTTTGCACCAAAATATTTCAACATGTCAGTGCAGAAAATTGCGTTAACATTGAATAAAATATCTTAATTACGATTAATTAATTACTTACACGTCTAACAGTATTCAATGCTGTTCGCGTTCATCGTAAAAAAAAAAAAAACTCGGTTTTGATCTCGCAGCACTCTGGTCAGATTTGATTTTCAATACGAAACGTGTTCTTCAATAGTCATAAATGTCGCGCGGAAAAATTAAAATAAATTTGACACGTACATCTGACACTTGTTTTTTTTTATGATCAATCGGCATGATTGAGATAAAAATGGGCGCGCTCTAAGTAACAGAAGAGAATGGTTGGCATTCCAACTCGATGGCTCTTATTAAATTACTCAGAACCGCAACGTTATTCGATCTGCGTCAAAGTACGTTTTACAAGAAGAAAAACTTCATTAACGTCGTATTCGATTTTTTTTTATAAGGTCGCTGCACACTTTCTTTTTCTCTACTTTTACTTCTTTTTTAATTTCCTCCCTTTATTTTTTTGTGATAAAAAAAAGATCTTGAAAGAGCAGAGCGCGCGTTACTACATGCTAAGCTCTCGAAACGATGCATTTTAAGCGTCACATTATTTGCTCGAGATAAGTCTTGCCGCTGGTCACTTCGATGCGGGTCGCGATGGTGTAAATAAAATAAATACACAGAGTTGTGTTATGTCATCAGAGTTACCTGAGATAATGTATCCGCGGAGTTACGTAAATTGAGTTAAAGATAAAAAATGGCAATTTTATAAATAAGACGGTCGAAATCCTTCCTCGTGCGCCATTGATGTCACGGTAAAGTGCACTCTGGTAGATTCACGAATAGAATGGAATTACGCAATACGCCAGTCCATTTCACTGTAAATGTAGCGTCTGCTGCTCGGATCGAAATTCGAACTGTCCGGCTGTGACGTGCGATTTTCGTGAACGATGATGAATTTCAGGCGGTAAAGTGCAAACGAACATTCGCCGAAAAGATCAGGCACGAACATTTATTCGTGTTCCCTTTGATACGCTCAAACATGTTATTTCGAAAAAATATTATTGAAGTATCTTACTTTATCTTAGTAGTTTGTTACTTAACGATTAAAATCGGGATGACTTAATTTCTGACGTTATAAAACGCAAATATTACATATCACAAGGTCGTGAAGTAATCATAAAAACATTGCTATCGCAAGTTTTTATGTCAAAATGTTTTATATTTTTATGTCAGTTTTATGTCAAAAATGTAGTAAGACATTAGCATTGATGAGTAAGACATTGATTATTTCATTATTATAACATCGAGATAATTACGCAGAGAAAGACAGAAAAAAAGAAAGAAATGATAGAGTTGCTTGTATTATCGAGCGTGAAATAAAGTGTTACATACTTGTGATAAAAAAACGGCAAGAAAAGAAAATAGCGAGTTTAATGAGTTCTCTCTCGTAGCTCCGAGAATCCCTTTGTGAAACTCTTGAAAGCGGTAACACATGGTGAAACGACTTCGATCGGAGAATTACCTTCGAGTGATTGACTATTTTTGCGGAGAAACGAATTGTTCGTTCACTGTTTGCGAGTAATTTTACGTACTATACATACATATAACAAATTATGTATTTATTGTTTTTGATTGCATTAGTCAAAGAGTTTTCATTTAATCTTCCAATTGCACACCACATTTGCCCGTTAAAATTCAACAGATTCGTTCAACACTCGATATCAGCGCTTGTTCTCAAGATGTTTCGTTATTTAAAAGTAAAAATGTTAAAAAAATACTTCTGCTCGAAATATTTTACGCAGTGTACGCTATACATATCGATGCGAAATTGAATTATTCGATTATCTTTATTCATTGAATTCGTGCGGTGACATCTACGGATTTCGGATATTCTATATATAATTGTTTTAATGACAAAATATAAAAAAATAAGATAATGATTACTCTCTTTTGTGCGTTAAAAGAAATTGCGTTACAATATTTTCTGCATTGGCATTCGAAGAACTGCAAATTTAGAAATCGCATAACGTGAATTCTTCTTTTGTCAATTATAATTAAAACGTAGCATAAATTGCGACTTTAGATTGCAAAAAATATAGTACGTGATTGTAGTGCGTATCGAGATAGAAGCGAGTTTAAATTGTTTTTTTTTCCTAAAGGATTAACTCAAATATATGCGTATATGTCTGTCAGTTTTACGTTTATAATTAAAAACAGATCTCGCAGCAGCGAGATAGAAATCATTATTTTCGGATTAGCTGAATTTTGTAATAATTTAAATAAATAATGCATTTGAGTATTTGTTTTTAGCAGCAATGATAATTAGGTAAATAGATAGGCACAGAGAAAGATACAGCTAACTATGTGTATATGCAATCTTGTCTTTAAAAAATGACAGATTGTATTTCTGAAAAAAGTCTCCCTTATAATAACTATAATTTTCGATAGAGTGACATTTTCAAAGTTAGTTATGTGTTGCTGTAATATCTATTGTTTTTTTTTCTATTCAAAAGAGTTATTTTGACTTTGACATCTTTATTTCATCTGATTTTTTTGCTCTGTATAACTGCTTCTTTCAAGTTTTATATTATTATTCAAATATAATTTTCATAAGAAAAAGGACGGAAAGGAGAAAGCTTGCAAAAATATTTAAAAATTTCTAAAAAAAAAAATGATTTTCTAACATTAATCTCTTTTTTTACAGTTATAGAAAGAGAAACACTGAAAAATACCGGCCGTAGGAGCGTCGATTACGATCGCAAACCATATGGTATGATAAAGACTATAATATATGTTAAACAATATATATATATAACAAATATTGTTATACAAATTTCAAAACAGTTTTACATAGGTTTAGTTTTTTTATTTCGACATCAGAGTTTTTCGCGCACCGTTATTTTCATTGTGAAAATGTCGTGAATATCATCAACAACCTAATGTAAAGTTACGTTCACATAAAAAAAACACTGACCTCACGAAACACTGAATTTAATAAATAAGAGCCGAAAACTTAACTTTATTGCAAATAATATTAATCATTCTTTTTCAGCGTCGAGCCGATGCATCACTTTAGGACAAGCATGCTACGGTGGTTTTGGAAAAAGATCCTATTCGAAAATAGAACGCGACTCGTTAGAAGAAAGTATCAATCGAAATCTCATAGAATCCAACAAGATACAACGCGGTTTATTGGAAAAAAATATCGATCAAAATCTCGTAGAATCCAAGATACCGTCGACGAACAACGAGCTTTTTTCTATTCTTCCAAACGAAGAGTTTCGGGAACGATTGGACCAACGTTATATACGGATTCGCAAAGACATTCAACGATTCAACTCTTCTCCTCTCTCGTCTTTGGTTAATCAACTGGTATGAATCTAGTTCTTGAATTTATATAATAATAATATATCTTTTATATATATATATATATATATATATATATATGATTTTAAAAAATAGGAAAAAAAACTGTCCTACACCCAAAATCTAAATTATAAAATAAAAAAATAAAAACGAAAAATGTCAGAAAATAATATTTTGCTATATGAGATAAAAAACTTATTAAAATTGGAAATATTTTTTGTATCAAAATGTATATATTTACAGAGTGTTATATATTTTTCAGATAGCAATCCAAAATCGTCCACATCATCGCATAGACTCGGACTTCACTAATAAATAAAAAAAGACGTACAACAAAGCGTGATACTCGCATATGTCAAGACCAGGCAGATTCGACAAGAAATTGATATCATTTTAATTATTTTTTTATTGCGCTTATAACAAGGTATTTGTTCTAAAATATTTAGTTCTATAATTTACATTTACTATTGTTTATACTTATTCGTATAAACTTCAAATAATCGCGTGACAATCACTTCTCTCTGGTGCAAACATAAAGTATATACATAATTTATTGCAAAATACAAATCTAGACAGAGATTTTTGCTATTTAGATGTTGTTATCGGTATTTGTTATCTTCATATATCTATAAGTTGTATGTTGCAGTATATACTTTATGTTAGATTATTACTTTTATTACTGTGAAAACTGCTTATCTGTTTAATCGAACAAAGATAATACGTAGCTTCTCTCATAATTGCAATCTTTTGAACGCATACCTACAACGTTCTGTTACGGATATTATCTCAGTAGATAAGCACAAACATAAGCTGACAATTAAGAGTGTAAATTATATGTCGGTTATGTTGTAACAGCAAGAATTGTAGCAGTTTCTCACTATCTGCTTCCAAAAAAATCAATGAAATATAAAACCGGACGATGTTTCAACTATCAGAAACTTTCTTCCATACAAACATGATAATACGCCACATTAGTTAGCAGTATCAGAAATTATCTGTTGGCGAAGTAAATATAGATAAATAAACATCATTAAGTTCCTGGAAAAAGTTGCTGGATCGCAATAACAGCTTTATTCATTATAGTTTTACTATTATGAATTTTTAGTAGATATTTATTTTATTATGTTTGCAAAATAAAAAATAAATTATTTTAAAACATTATTCAAATATATTATTAACTTTATAGTTTTATCATTTCTAATGCAAATTATTTGATTATTATTGATTTAATGGTGACAATTACAAATGTTTTTTATATGCTCTAGTTCTGCTATATATTAGGTATGTATAAAGATTATGAAGTACGAGAGTATAGGCGAGTAAAATAAATATTGACCGATGTTAAGACTTTCAAGACTGAAAATATCTGAGGTTGTTGTACTTTTTTAGATAACACATTGTATAATTTTATTATATTATGTTTAATCGTTTTTTGTTTTTTTTCAGTATATTATAATTAAATATAATTAAGTATAATACATAACTTCGTATTATATTAATTAAAATTCGATAATATAATTAACATTTATGTGTATAATTTAATATAAAAAAAGTCAGAGGTACTAGTTTATTTGACAGACGTTTGACAGAGTAGTAAAATATATGTTACATTTATAGCAAGCTTTATATAATTTTAAAAAATATATCGATATTTTACAAAATCATACTGTGATTAACAAAATTGCTATAAATAAAAATTTTATTAGAGGGCATTGTAGACTTCTGGAAGTATACGAGATTAATTTATATAGAATAATAAATAATATTATGTTAACTTACTATGTGTGTATGTGTATAATACATACACACACACACACACACACATATAAAGTTATTATATCATTTCTCAATAAGATAAATTTTTTGAAAACACTAATTGTAATGTTCTTAGATATCTTGCTACGTTTTTATTTTACTTGTGTTTCATATCCTCATTCTGAAAACAACCGGTTTTACTCGATAACTAAGAAAAATGTTAACAACGATATTCAACAAGTGTTAAAATAAAACTGCGAGACATACCAAAAACTTAAGTAGAGCTACTTTTTGGGGAGAATTGGCTTATTATTAGACGAAATTAACAAGATTTCGGGAATATTTTCAAGATTTTCGTTCGCAATATGCATTGCATCTTGAACGTCGGCAATTTCTCTCTCATTGATATCATTGTTAATTGGAAAGCTGCAAATAAATCAAAAATATTACGTTACTTTAATAATTATTATAGCTAGTTCTTTATTTAGTGATATTAATTGTAAACTTCTGACTTTAAATAAATTTATTTTTTCTGTAAAGTAAGTATGCTCTAAAAGCTTGTACAAAAATCTTTTTTGAACTAATAAAAATGCGACAAGAGTTAAAAATGTCATTCATTAATTATCGTGGAACATTGGAATGGAACATTGCTCTTTTACAGAAATAGAACAAAGGTAAAACAAGAATAGTTTGTGAAACAAAATTTGCAACTTCTAACAAGAATCTTTGAAGAAAATAGCTTTAAAAAAACCTGTGTAAAATGTCTATTTTATTTGTTCTGTAAAATATTATAATTATTTTTTTTTTAATTAAATTTTTCTAAAAAAATGTAGCTAAAGACTGTTTGTCACATATTTATTCCATCTTTAGTCGTAAAGTTCACCTGATCGGTTCAATATTTTCGTTATTAACCAGTGACATCTGCCATTTTGAGTCGTATGTGTTATCTGCAGAAAAATCTTTCCATCTTGCACGATCATCATCTGTCACTGGTAACGTGGCTCGTCTAGCGATTAAACGAGAAAGAATCCATAACGCCTTATCATTCTGCGGAAATTCGCTCAATAATGTCTTGTCCGCCAGGATATGCATTGTAGGTACATCCTGAACATTGCTGCGCTTTCCGTGTGCTATAATGTGTTTTGTAACATGTTGATTATAATAAGATAGTAATAACAAAAAGATACATCACCGTACACTACGAAGACGTTTACTTATTATTAGATATTTGATATTTTTTTACTTATTACTAGTCATCGTTACCTTCAGACAGTTGTTTTATTTTTTGTATTTTTTGTATTAATCATTCTTACTTATTTATTATTTTCATTGTGCGCTAGTATTAGAAAGAGTGTTGATAAAGTCACTTACCTCCCCAACAACCCAATCCAAAGCTCACACAAGCTGCTACATTGAACATGACACAATTTATATCGTTATATTACATGTATATTGTGTGAAAAAGATATATCTACTTTGTTACTTAAACTTCAGTATTTTATTATTATATTGATAAATCAAGTAACGGCAAATTAAAGTAAAATTACATATTCTAATTTTTACGACACTTTGGTGCTTTCTTGACACTAGAAGTTTATACACTTTTATTTAAAATTTCCGATAATTCGAGGACAAATATTGCATTGTGAAATTATTTTCTGCTCGATGCGTAAATAAATTGTAATTTCTCCGGACAAACTTTTATGAACGTTGACATACTCTTCCAACAAGCGCTCAAGTTTCCGTGTTTTCATGTATAGTTGTGATTACGAGATAACGGGATAAAAATGAGATTTACAGTCATATTACATTTATCTTCAATGTAAGAACAGATCCGTAATCAAAGCGGACATTAATAAAAACCGCGTTTTTGTTTGGTCATTAAATAATTAAAAAGTTTGTTGTACAAAACAGCAAATCTATACAATTAAAAAAACAAAGAAATACAAAACTGCATTATACCTACAGGCTGTACAGAAGCTTCCGGCGAAGCAGAAGAGCAACATAATAATCTGCATAATGCAGAAGTTTCTCGTGATCAGTGCCATCTGATCTATTTTCAACTTTATAAATGATCAAACGGATACGAAAGACGATAATCTGCGATTATTTGTGCGCCGCCTGTAAATCAATTTTAATATAAAATATTCTCTTCGAGTTGTTTTAAATAATTTTAAGTTCAAGTTAAGTAAATAAAGTTTATGTTAACTTTTGTACATCTTAAACATTGTATACATGTTTTTGATAAGAAAAACTAGCTAACTGCTCACTAACTTATTGTTAGCAAAATAAAACGTACGCGTGTCACTAGTTTTCTCTTTCACCTTTGCGGAAACGAAAAAAATGTCTCTCTAAGAACGCGTTTCTGCGCGCTTTCGGTAAGCTGAAAACTTGACGAAACGAAGAAGATTTGATCTCGATCGAAGAGATCAACGACTGAATTTGAAGGGAAAGCGGTTCGACTCGGCGCTTTTATAGATGTCTGACACAATAGCGCGATGTGTGGTGGGGATGACAGAGGGATGCGCACCTGCGTCAGCGAATCCCGTGCGAGTTCGCGAAAACAAATTGTGTGGAAAGAATGTAATTAAACTGTGACATAGTTCGTCCTTAACTACGGTTAATTGGCGCGTTCATATAATACGAGAGAATAAGTCGAAAATATATTTAAAATTAGAAATTAACGCGTAACGCATCAACACTTTCCGTTCATTATCTGAAAATGCTATCATACGTTTTTATCGAAGGATAAATACAAGAGCGTGTGCTTCGCAAAATAAGTTTTGTGTAATTGCAAACATTTAAATTATAGATATAAGCGTTTCAAACGAAAACACGGGAAAGCGCAACAAGTTTTCACACACAGCAGCTATTACTATATAGATTCGATCCGCGCGACTCGGATGCTTCAAGTGATGCAGCTGTCGCACGATGCACGCGTATCGTAAGTAGTTACGCAAATTCGTGGTCAGACCACGGGGAACATAAATATCAGCGCACCTGGCGCTGAATCGAATCAACAAAGGAGCAATGCTAATAAGCATTTCCGTTAATAGCCTGTCTAATTATATTTCTAATTTATGTCGGTAAATAAAGCCTCCTAATCCAAGCGATTTCAGAAAAAACGAAAGAAAGTATTTTTAACATCAATAAGATTCTTCTTTACACGTGTAACTTTGATCACGACAACAAGAAGAACGGGCGCGTCGCTTCCGCTGTCAATTATTTTAGCGATTCTTCGCATAAAAGACAACAAACAAACTATCCACCGACGATTTAATTTAACGACCGCTTACGTCATTTCGTGTTTACGTTTAATATAATTTTACGACACCGATTCTATGGCGCGAAATTTCTAGGGTCGCGCGGCGCTCTAATGTTTCTCTCTTTCAACGCTGATTATGTTAACGTAATATTTGGATGTTTAGCAGATAACGCGCTTGAAACTATTCTTTTTTGTGTTAACGTATATTGCAATATACGGAGTTTTCTTCAGATTTTCGTCAATATAAAAAAAAAAAAAAAAAAAAATTGAATTGAAAATTTAAAATATTCGTATGTGGTAACAACATATATATTACTTTATACATGCATCGTCGACAAAAAAAAAATGTAGATCGCATAGATAGTCGAATAATTTGCAAACGCATGTAACGTTGGGACAGAAATTTCAAAAACGCGACACAGAACATACATTCGGTATGTATGTATGCTTCGTGTGCGCGTCGCAAACACAGACCATTTCACTATGACATTCAATATGCGCTTGTAATAAAAAAGGGAACCAAACGAACCGCGTAAAATGTACATCGATTCTATAAAGGCAACGCCGTGGGTGGCGCGTTGCGCCGTCGTTAATATTCTATTTTCGTAATCGCGCGAATTTAAGCTCCTTCATACATCGCGGCAAATTCGACTTGATGACGTCACGAACATTACAACCATTGCAAATATCATATGCCGTCAAAAGATTTTTCGGTTGAGTAATTTAACGATTTAACTTAACGATTTTTAAAACTCAATATGTTTCAACATAATATTAGGTATACTAATGTACTTTGTCTGCTGCGACAATTACGCACTTTCGGCTTTTGGATTCTTTTACTAATTTATACAATTTTTACATAATGATTTTCTTAATAGAACAATCCAGTAATTAAAAATGTATTAAGAAGCGTAAAAAAGAGTTGGTAATATTATTAAAAAAAGTATTTTTTGCATAAATTTATGAATCAACATGTTCTACGATAATCATTTTCGATATCTTAATTTTATCAAGATTGTTGCAGTTGCTGCTAACAATATAAAGCTTTGATAATTGAAGATCCCTCAATAATATATATTAATTATAATCGCTGGATATGTAGTTCGAGTTTTCTAGATAACATAGTACGCGTTACCGCGGGATGGTGATAGTCTAAGTATGAAATAATCGAGCGCCAATCGCGCGACAAGTTACCGAACTACGGTAATATTGCACGCTACAATATTCTTAAAAAGTTCTCAAGAAAACTTGATTAAGAAAAAAAGAGAAAGAAAATTGTATAAAAATATCACATTTAATACCACATCAATACAACTACGAATAAATATTTTTGAAATTGGTAAACTATTTGGAATGTTGCGAACTTAAAAAAAACGGAAAGCTGTCTATACAGAACTGTCCACAAAACAAGAGCTAAAAACTATCATACGTACACTGTCCGGAATGTCAAAGATGCGCGTGTTTCAAGCAAAAATAATACGGAAAATATATATCTTATCAAGTGACATAAAAACCAACCATATCTCCGCACAATCGGATAACGGTCAGAACTGAAGTATACGCAGGTGAAAGATTTAATAAAGTAGCGTGATCAAAGCAGAGAGAGAGAGAGAGAGTGAAAGTTGCGGCTCACAAGTAATTTTGCTGTCAAAAGCGATATCGCAAGGCTAGATAAATCTCTAGGCAGACACTTTTCCTGTACTCTATCTCTCATGTACTCTATCTCATGAACTCGGCTTAAGATGATGACTCGTCTTATAATACCTGACGAAGCACAAAATAGAGGCATGTTCTGTTTCTCATTTTGTTATTAGCACAATAATCCAAAGTTGTTTTTTGTTTTTCTTTTAAAAAAACATCAATATTATTTTTCTATATTATTTTTCTACATAAAGATTAACTGAATTTATTCAATATAAGTTGCTCGTATTATATATTTATTTATGTATCATTTAAAAAAAAAAGACTTAATTAAATTTTTCGAAGTATCTATATGTAATGTTTATAACATGTCTGACATATATCAGTTCTTGTGTTGTAAAACGTAACGTAGATAGAGAGATTTGAAGATCTTGTCGTATCAGCATCGAATGACGAGGCGATAAATCGAAGACTCGCACATCGAGAAAAGCTTACAAGTACTTTATACGCTTGCGATTTCTTTATATTCGGTTGCCCTCAAGGAGCAGACTCAGCAATCGTATCGACGATTTTCTAAAACGTAAGGTCGCTTTCGCGCTTTATCTTGTCAAACTGTCACGGTGCATCGCAGTTCGCAAGTCAAGGTCAAGTATTCGTTTTCTCGACAAATTTGAATTACATCTGACGTTAAACACGCGTTACCTTCGAAACTAAAAAAAAAAATCTAGCACATTGTTAGTTAATTAAAATTTTTATCAGAATATTTTAATGATATTTTTTAAATTAAACTCTTCACAATAATACAGTTTCTCCTTACGTATTTAACAATAGCACATTATGTAAAAAACTATTGTTCCCTTTATGCGAGTATGACATTTTCATTGGAAGATAAACGTAATGCGCTCTTGTTTATTATTATTGGAATCGGATTAATATTTTTATCAATACCGCCGTATTATTGATTCGAGATGGCGCAGAAAGTTCGAAGTATAACCGTAGAAAAATCTTGTGTTTATTTTAAATCCGATTTTACGCTCCTCTGATTCGCGAATTCGCGTCGTATATATGCGGGATTATAAAATATCCATCGTTAATAATGTACACACACGTGTTTCCAATCATATCGTTTCCAAAAATTTGCTACGCAATCAGCAGAAAACAGACAACAGTATAATGATGCAGCATTCGCGCACGTGGAGAGGCTGCGGCTCTACCAAGTCCGGCTGACGAAGGAAATGAGCGGCCGGAGCCGCTCAAGGGACCGGTCTGCGCAAGCACAGGTGCAAGTTCGAGGGTATAAAGCGGAGAAGCTCGAGCCCGCGGTGCGCACTTTGTGCTTCATCTGTCCGTCATACAGATCGGTCCCGATAGACAACACACGCAACGGCTCCATTTATCTCGGCACTGTCTCATCGCATATTTTTTTTCTATCCGCTGCTTCCGTATAAATTTTTATCTTTCCGTAACGTTCGTGCATCGTTTCCGCTTTCTAGTTCCCCGAACGGAATTTAACAAAGTTGTTGGACTCTTCTTCTACGGGGCAGCGCACAACTCGCAGGTGAGTCACGATTTAAGCTCTCGTGTTATCTCGAACTTTCACACGCCTTTTCTCTGCGAGTATTGCCTTGTTAGTTCTTTTAACCCTTCATCTTTTCCGATGAAAAACTTCGCGAAACTGCGCTTTTTTTTGTTTTTAATGAAAACTTCGAGTGAAACTTCGATCACAGCTCGGTGTTATCATACTGTCGTCTCTTGTAGGCGAGAGAGTCGTTCGCGTTATACACGTCGGCAGTGAACTAAAAAGCGATAGTTTCCTTGATTTTGCGACAACATTAAAACGAAAGAATGCGATTAATTTTTGACTCGAAAATTTTTTAAACATTTTATCGATCGTTTCGCGCGGCTTTTGCCAAAACTGCGGAATAATGCGGATTAATACTTGTCAACGCGCAGTAAAACGTCGCGCGTCGGTAAAATGCGTGACATGACGTGACATGTCCGCCGTAACGTTGACAGTCGAGATGTTAATGCAGATCGAGTGCGAGTTGATGAAGGTTCATCGGAGTCTCAGTGCAATCGTCGTTAATTACCCGTTAATGTAAACGGGGGAATGCGTCGGATTCGTTCAATTGGACTACGCAGATTTGTGTCGCTATGTGTGTAGTGATCATTGAGTTTAATCGAATGCTGTCACTATTTAATGGAGACTCATGTTTCTTGCTTATTAGATTACGTTCCCGCGTCAATTAACGAAAATAGATTGTGGACACGTGTAAACAAACAAAATTTACTAACGGTGACGATTGCATTGTAAATATCGTAAATTTCTTTAGGGTAGCTTCAAGTTGCGACCTGATTGAAGCAACAGACGATTTGATTTAAATGTCGCGTGTAAAAAATATTTGCTCTGTATATTTGCTTATAATTGTAAGAATAATATATGTTAGACAATTTCTATTGTACATCTCCTACAGATTTTTCAGGATTGTCTCGCTAACTCATTAACGATCCTTTATAAATTAAACAGAAACTTTAAATCTCTTTGTGTTAGAATTGTTTTGTGTGTTATTACATACGTGGAAAAAACTCATCCATTTAATTAAATTGCAATGCGAAAACACGAGTGACGATTTTATTCTCGCGTCACTTCGATGCGAAGATTAAATAATTACACGAGTGTCTATCACGTAAAACGCAAACAAAATTGCACACACAAATTGTTACACACAGCGCAATAGAAAATTGCTTTTATTGACAAGGTAACGTCTGTACAGATTACATCTGTTAACTCGACATTTGATTTTAACGCTTTGCCCTTTGGTGCAGTTCGAGCAACGAGAATCCAAATACTTCGGCGAAGTTTGATACCTCTGTGTGGTGACCCGGAGTGCCAGACTAGCCGCGAGAGACAGAGAAAAAGAGAGAGGAAGGAGAGGGAGAGAGAGAGAGAGAGAGAGAGAGAGAGAGAGAGAGAGAGAGAGAGAGAGAGAGAGAGAGAGGCCGTGTGTTATTCGAAGCTTCAATTACGCCAAATGCGTGGTTCCAGCGGGTTTATTTTGCGTACGTCGTCTCTTAGTTTTCTCCATCTTTTTGCGGCATGCAATAACGTTGGAAAAGCAGCAAAATAAACGCCGCGAACAAATTAGAGATAAAACAGACATTCTTACGCGGTTTACATTCTTTGCAGTTGTACGATCACAAACAAAAACAATAACTCAAATTGCACTGTAATCAAGAGATGACTTATGTATTCCTGAAACGACAGTTCTGAAGCTGAACG
This sequence comes from Pseudomyrmex flavicornis, assembly GCA_014825475.1. Taxonomy (NCBI): domain Eukaryota; kingdom Metazoa; phylum Arthropoda; class Insecta; order Hymenoptera; family Formicidae; genus Pseudomyrmex; species Pseudomyrmex flavicornis. Next base: position 37,732 of record QVNW01001755.1, read on the forward strand.
ACAGTTGAACAAAAATATGTAATTTCTTCGCAGTCGATTTCTAAGATAGATCTTAGACCTTCTCCTCTCTCTCTCTCTCTCTCACACAAAAGAAGAAAGAGAAATACATTTTTCATATTTTTGCTGAAGCCTTTACTTTTTTCAAGGCACAATATCTAAGATATCGGTTCGCAGGGTAAATCATTGCATTATCTTCGGTCCCTTCCGCGCGCGCGTTTTCTTCGCCGCCTGAATTATGACGTGCTCCATGACAAAGTGCGTCGATCGGGAAAGAAGACATTTATTTTTTTATAACGCGATTACTGAACGCACGTGTGCGTTTGCTGCCGCCGCAAAATCACTATTTTGATTTATATATATCGATATAGGGCGCGCTCCGAGAGAGATATTTTATAATATCGCTAACTATAGGCGAGCAGCCGCGCGCCGATGCGTGTGCCGGCGTTGAAATTTGCGAGCTTTTGAGTGCGATTATTACTCGCGCAAATTAATGACGCCATTAATAAGTCCCGATGACATGTCTAATTCATAACGGCCGCGAGCAGTAAACCGACAAATTTACTACAAATTATAGGCAAAATTTCAAGATAAGAGCCGACGTGTACGATACGCGTTGAGTGTGTGTTCGAATGAGCGATGCGACAATAAAATAATAAACGTATAATATAATATCGAGATCGCGATCGATCATGTATCTTTTTAGCGCGTCGGAGTTCTCGACCAACTTCGAGCGATAAAATTTATTGCGAGCTCTCGACACAAGAACCCGTCTGGCTGCCATAAAATTTTCACGAAACGCCACAATACCGCCGACTTCTCATATCCCGCTGCAAAGCGGATTTTGATTTGCGTAAAAGTCGCGTTATCACCTTATTACGCGCATTATATTGCGAGACATTCTCTGTATCAAACGATTCAATTATTCGCTTGAGATTATTCTGGAAATCGAAGATCCATATTCAATAGAGTGAGTAAGATAAAATAAAATCATACTTTTAATTTAAAAGTAAACATTCACACGGTAGAGGAATCTCATATTAAAACGATATCGCACTATAGTACGACATTTCGGCGACGATAATGGGTGCAGAAATATTACGACGCGTAGTCATGAATGTGTAATCGCAATCGATGAGCTGACATATAGCGTCTCGCAACGATATCCCCGTTCGATTGTTACATATTGCTCCGTCGTCGTACGAAACGCCGTTAAAATTTTATGAAAAGATCTCCGAACGTTACTGAGATATAAAAACTAATATCGTTTATTTCTCACACGGGGAAACTTCCGTTTTAGATACCCACAAATATGATGTGCATTTATTTCGCGCTGTTCGCGTACAAGACAAACATATTGTTGCAAAAACTCTTATAAAACGTCCAAGATGTACGTATCGACGGTTTAAATGTCGTGTATTATCCGTGTGCACCGAATGCAAATTCCATTATTCGCGGCTAATATGATAAAAACACTGCGTCGTTCTCCGAAAAGTTTTGCATTTGCTAATAAAATTACTGCGCAATTCATTTTGGTTTCGCCTCATTGGTCCCCCACCCTCGACGCTGCTGCGGATGGCTTTTAAATGATTCTGTTACGTCGCGCGATGTATCGCAAGTAGTATTAACCTTTAATGTGCGGCGCAAGTCTTGCATAGCGAGAGAGAGAGAGAGTCGTTCGTTGTCATTAACTCTAAAACTTTGTTTTTCTATCGTTGTGCTTTGTAGCTACACTTCTGAGAGGTACAATTGAGAAGAATAGGAGACTTTGTGAGAAAATGGATTATTTTAATTTAAAAAACACGACATTTAAAACTCGAAGCGCTATTGGAAATTGAATAAATAAACTTGAATAAATGAACTAAAGTGAAAATTATAAGAAAGAAGATATCTTCTCGCGCTCATTGTTATAAAAACACTTAGGAATAAACAATATCTAGAAATAAACAAAAAATATCAACTTTATATAAGATAAATATCGTGTTAAACAAGGCCGCTGGGAGCAAACAAACACTTGAAATTCTTGTAATTTCTCTCAGTTCTGACTCGATCATGCTTTGTGAAGGTAGCAGTTACTTAAGTGGTTGACCCATCATCGTTTCTTAAAAATTTTATTCATTTGACCTCTTAACAACGTAACGTGTATTTAGTGACTGTTACTTCAGGACCATTATCTTTATTTGTTAACTAATTAAGTATGTATTTTTTGCATCTTTTTTTTTGTAATTATAATATTTTGTTATATCTACCATTTGCAATGTATTCACGTTGACATCGTTTTTGTTGTTTATCACTTAATTTATATATCATCGTTTTTGTTATCACACTTTTTAGATTAACATTGATAAGGACCGAATCTTCGGTCGAAACGTCTGTACAGTCTTCTTTTTCAATAAAGTTGCAACACATCAACAGCAATGTTTGTTTGCTCCCAGCGGCCTTGTTTAACACGACATTTATCTTGGATATTGGAGCCTTCACATTTTCATTATATTTATATAAGACTGCGAAGATTATTTCACTAATAATTATAATTTAAAAAAAATTTACATTTTGCGTACAATATGCGTTTCTGTTGATTTCTGTCAGGAAGCGGAATTAATTCGCGAACGACGTTTGCAGGAATTTCATACAGTAATTTCTGTTGATTTAACTGGCAGTTTCATTTCATTTGAAACCGATGCGTCACGGGAAAAACAAGAGAATAAAAAATATTTATCCGCGTTTCCCGTGTTTTCGACGATGCGCCGCTCTTTCTCTCTCTCTCTCTCCCGCCGTTTATTTGCTGTGTCCGCTTCGTAATTCAATATTACGGTCCTCTATATGTGATTAATGCGAGTAAATGATTTCACTCGCGTTTGTGGGCGTAAAGAATGACGATAGCCTAACTAATCATATTGTCACAAAAGCATATTGTGTGTGCATTGTAAAGATAAATAGAGAAGATAAATAGAGTTCTTTTTTCTCTTTTGTTGACTTCGCCTGTGAATCATGAACATACAATCAGAATCGAGAAATTAATTTGATTGTCTCTTCTATCTCTCTCCTTCTCTCTCTCTCTCTCTCTCTCTTTCTCTCTCTTGCACGCGCGCGGAAAAGTTTCGTTCGGCGTCTCTTTATTACAAAGTTATTATCGCACACGACTGGTAGTAATTTTAAGGCCTAATGCATTTAATAGGCGCCACGTGTATCGTTCGTTTCGTGATTTTCGCGGCAGAAGTTGCACACACACACGTTCCTGACACACTGCTGAAGAAACATTCTCTGACAAGAAACACTCTTTTCTCAGAACGCGGCGCGCGCGCCTCTCTTTTTCCCTCGTTAGAAGGGAACTGTTCGTGATCGTCTTCCAAAATTTATGACATTTCCTACGACTTCGAATGCGCGGAGCTTTTGGTGTCGTGGGAATAATTTCTTGGCCCGTAATCACGGATCTTCGCATAATTCAGTTGCAGTGTGTCTCTCCGCGCACGAGATTCTTTCAGAAAATTAAATTTAATATCGCGCGAATGAATTTTCAAAGAAAGAATTAAAACACGTAAAAGAGTTTTGTTCGATACTTTTAAAATTTTTTATGTTACGCTTATAGTGCACGTATTGAAGAATTATCATGTCTCTGTTTGAACTTTTTCCGATATTAAATTTTATTACATAATTCTTGTGTGTATTCCACGTATTCTTATACTTAACAAGTACGCGAAGAGCCGAAAATAACGTTCTTCATATGGACTATCTGCTTCGTTTAATCGAAGAAATAGATCGTTATTATCTACTACGGCAAATCTCATTCTTTACCTAAAATATACTCGACTTTCCCCCCCTCATTTCTTATCGTCGTTGCATCGTCGCCCCGGGAATAATAATTTGCCCGAAGAAGAAAAGCAGTGAACTTCAAAAAATCACCGAGATAAGAGATACGTTTTATCGACTATCCATAAATGCAACCGCTGTATCGCTTATTACACAATACAGACGTCTTTTTATCGTACTGCGTCCCGCTCGATCAAATTGATAAATTTTCTCGAGCGATAAAATTTTCTTTTTTGTCTGCTTATATTCCTATTATAGATTCAATGAGATTTTTTAGAGATTTAAGAATAGTATCAAACGGCTAAGAAATAGACACTACATATGTAGTCTCGTATTTTTTAATACAGATATTTTCGCGAAACTAGAATCATTAAAAAAAAAAACAATCTGTCTTTGAGAAAATCGGAAGTATTCTTGAAACGTAATAACTTTTACAGTATTTTTATCAACAATCAAATTACTTCCAAAAATAATTATACATATGTGTACATATACATAAATATAAATAAAATATAAAATATACATAAATATACATAAATATACAATATATATATATATATATATGTAATGTTAATTTCAAAGATGATCATATAGAGAACAACCTAAAATAGAATATTTAAATATAGAGATTTTCAATCTGGTAAAGATGAAACTGTGAAAACATGACATATGATGATTTGCAGGCTCTATTATCTCGTTTTCCTGCGTAATCAAGCTTGTAATATAATTTTCCGCTCGTTTGCCAGAGGTGATTTATGTACATATAATAATTTCGCGTAATTATGATTAGTCGTAACATAAACAATCAGTTGGAGGGCATGAAGTGAAAATTAATAATTTAATCTCTCGTGCATTTTTAGCTTACCAGTATTTTGTAAACATATTTCTATTGCTTATTTTGAAATTGCATTTCGACAGTAAATTCTATAATTATACATAAAGTAATCATGTTGCTCTTCACTTAATTAAAATGCGCAAAATATTGGTACGAGAATAGAAAATCCATATGTTGAAAACTTTCTCGGATATATCGCGCGGACGATTATTTTGTTATAGAAACTTTCGTATAAAAAATCTACTGAAGCGGAAAATTGGCGGCTTGCTCGAGTGTAACAAGCGAGTGCAACATTTTTCGCGACGTGCGAAACCTTGAGCGATAATTTTTGTTCTTGACGTTTCTGCTTCCGGCGGTTGCTCGCTGCATGTTACGTTCAATTTTTACTGCATCGGCATCGAAAAAACAAAGCGAAATTCCGCGTCAATTTCGCACGGCGTCGATCGGTCTAAAAAATAAAAATACGTATCGACATTCGTCACGACGGTGTGTATTTCCTCTACGTACGCGCTGACAAATCGGCTAAGGAAGCTATCGAACATGCCGCATCAGTCTCACGACTATAAATTTGTCAGTGGTTTGCAAGCTACAACGCAACGGAACGGTCTGTGTGTAACTTTAGAAATTGCTACACGAATCAAAATGTTACACTCTACCACTGTTGTTGATGCATACGTGCACACAGTGCGCAAGAAATGTATCCATTTTCATTTTTGTCTCGAAGAGCGAGATACAATTTGTACGGTAAACACCACGGATGTAACGCAGTACGCTGCGTATTCCGGAAAAATTCAGATGTTATTTCGGAAAATATTTTCTATATGGCGCATAAAATTACATACACGAAAAAAAAAATTCGGCTTTGACTTCCGGATCGTCAAACGAATTCGATATACATTTTGATAGATAGAATTTCTTATCGCGCTTCTTCATCGTGTAGATAAAAGATGAAATAAAAAATGTCACTATCAGCGAAACGACGATTTAACTTTGACTTCAGTTTAAATGGAACTTTTCTTCTTTCTTTATAGATCTGAAAGAGACCAAGAGTCATCTAAACTATAGTTGAAGTTGAGACTAAGTTAAGATGTTGGCGGTACCATCTATAAATCAATTCTTTAAACAATCTCGCTGATTATATAGCGGTTATTTAATCGAAACTCAAGTGCAGTTTTAATCGATGTGGTTTTTGTGTCGCCCATCGATCGCACTATAGTTACGCTTACCGATTTAAAAACATACAATCTCGAGATCTCGATCTCGACGCGAGTTTTTACATTATCGATACAAATTTTTGCTCGTTCATTGATTCTCCTAACAATAGCGAATAGAAAAAAATAAAAAAAAATAAAAAAAAATAAAAAAAAATAAATAATAAGACGAGACATGAGAACATGTAAAATTAATCTCACGTGATAAATATCTATAATGCAACTTTCTGCATTAAATCCTTCGTAAATACATTGATTTATGCGAGCCACCAACTCAGCATGTCAAGTCAATCAAGAGAGCACAGGGCCAATTATTTAAGCAAATACACAATTTACTGACGCAACAATAGACCAACTTCGGCAAAGTTTCTCGGACCGGATTTTCCATGAAATTTGACGTTTCGCGAGACTGTTCTTGACTGGCTATTCACATTCTTCATACTTAGTTTTCATAAACAGCACAGAACGTGCAAAATAAACTTAATTAACACTTATTATATATTATGTTTTAATATCAATTATGTCATGTGATTTTATATTTGTGAATGTTTGACACTGCTTGTACGGCAAGCGTTTTAACAATATTATAAAAGTATTTGCATAATAACGTGAGCAGAATAATTAAATCAAGGTATATGTTGTTCAAAAGTGTTATTGGAATTACATAAAATGAAGCTATTGAATTTGTTACAAAGATGTAAATTTATTCATATCGTCGTAAATTTGTAGTTAAATAAGCGGAACAGTTACTCTGTGTGTGTGTCTTACAAATATTACTTTAGAAATTATTACACAGTGTTTTATTAAACTATACACGTATGTGTACACGTTTTCCGATACATCTCATTACTATCAAAAGGCGATTAATCAATATTAAATTTGCTACTATGTTCTTTTCGCTTTAGGTACTTCTTTCGTGAAATTAACGAACAAAAATTTTCTCGAAAACTGGGACACGAAAGTCCCGCAGCGCGCGAGAGGACGCGGATATACATGTATATATTTCGAAATGGAGATTATCTCAAACTGCAACGTGATAGTACAGTGTTAACTATGTACCATCGTAACTGTGTAATTTGACAATGTAGTCGCGCCTCCAACTCCGTCCGCACACCGAACATTTTACCGTTGTCATACATTCCAATAATTTCCCTTTAACATCTCCGTTTAACTTGCGGGAGAATCTTCGTGTTTCAAACGCGCGTTGAAAATATCTCACGGCTATCTTCGTTTTCGCGCACGAATGTGTGATTTTTCAACTTTTTATTAGCGATGTATGTGAAACTCTGTGAAAAATAATATTAAAACCTCTTTGAGACCGGGTGAGTCTGCTTTCTCCGAAGTTCTGGTCGAAAGCAAGTCAACCAGCTGACCACATAGAGCCGCAGCAAAAAGCTACGTGCATTTCGAATAAAACGGAAATACGTATTTCAAGTAAAAAAAAAAAAAATTAAAATCGCGAAACAAATGCGACTTAAGGTTTGCGCGCCTCTGCATTTTCTTGCATGAGAGAGTCGAGAAGAATGCAACTCTTGATTGTTGCAGCGACGACGACGCTTAATCTTTCCCTTCGCGGCGCAGGAGCGGCGATAAATGCGAGACGATATTATCGCGATCACCCCTCGAGTCACTTCGGAATACAGAGACCCACTGCCGGATGCGACGCCGCAGCAGCAATTTAACCCCCCTACACAAGTGCTCGCTGTAATACATGTATTCGGCTTGCTGTAAAGAGTGGTACTAAACGGTACTGTAAGTGCCGACCCGAAATGTCGGTCGTAGGAAAATCTCGGGAATTGACTCAAACAAACGTGCGGAAATTGCCGTCCCGGACAACGAACAAGTCGTAACAGCAAAGCGACTGTATACACAACTAAAGAAACAATAATCGTCGCGGTGAAAAACTAGAGAAACAGCACACTTTGAATTTTTATAGACAAATATGTGTAATAGGAAAAAGAAACAGATAAGAACAATTTCTTAAATTTCTGTCGAAAATTTATTTCGTCTTTTTGTCGATGTAAAATAAAGCCGACCCTCGTAAAAATACCCTCGGATTTAAATAGCAAAAAGAAAGATGACTTCTTTTGTCTGGAATTCGTGGACTATGAAAAACATCGACGATAATTCTGGAGAAATTAAAAACGAATTTGCCGCGCGCGCAAGAAAGAGAAAGAAAGAGAGAGAGAGAAAGAAACGTTTATATATAAAGATCTGGAAATGTCTCTCGCGACAATCGCGAGCACTTTTGATTCGCCACGTGCATTTTTTTTCTTCTTTGCGCGCTCTTCAACACGCAACATTCAACAAGCAACCTTTTCATATTGTTTATAATTACATAGGATCAAGCCGAGCGTTATTCTGTGTTGCGCGGAAAGTGGAGAAAATACTTTTTTTTTTCAACGACGTGAGTTATTTTGCAACCTCAGAAAAAAGCATTTGACGACACCCTCTGACTTCGCTCTTTATCCCGCGCGTTGCAAAAGCTGCAAATCTAGCACAACATGCAATCGATCGAACAATAATCGCGTTTTACGTACAACGTCAGGCACTACTTTGTTTTTTTGTTTTGTATTTTTTTGTATTTTTTTCGACAAGTTGTATGCGCGCGCATAAGTAAGTTTTTAAGTAAAGTGCTCGTCGTTGCAAATGTTGACACTCGCGCGGGTATATCTCGTAATTGCAGAATTAAAATTTACTTTTGACCGAGAAAGGATGAGAGTAAGAGTCAAGAAAAAAGATGTTATTACAACGTTACGTTTGCAATTAAGTTCCACAGATTTGCAATTCGCTCGCTTTTTCAAGAACAGAAATTTACTTTGCTTTTCGCAATGGGAAGAGATATAATCAGATTGTGTATAGCGCGTTCGTATATGGATATCTCTCGTATGTCATTAATTGTTCGCGTGATTCACTGCTCGAAATATATTTCGTATTTGTAACAACGAGATTTGTATCTCTCTTTAAAAAAAATTCTGTACCGTTTATTTATATGTAAATTAAAAAATTTCTAATTAACATATAGATAATTAACATATAGATATTGCTTAAGTTTGAAAATACGACCAAATTAATTTTTCTACTTTCGTTCCGTATCTTATCGTTACTTTGCAGGAAAAAACTCAATCAGCCTTTTCAAGTGGATGTATACTCGCGCACAACTTGTTCGCAGCGCGCACTGTTTTCCGAGCGAGATAAGATAAATCAATCGATTGACAGCATATTTTATCTGCCGCACGCATATGGGACGCATAGGCGAGATAGACGCGCGAGGTAAGAACGCGCGGTTTGATTGAATTCGAGCACGGGAAATCAATGGCTTGGATGGCGGTTCGATGGCGAAGGCTTCGTGTGAATGCAACGGCCGGTCTGCGTGACGAGAATCGTAATCGATTGATTAATAAATTTCGAGAGCTCGGCTCATTAAATCTCGTTCTGCGCTACATAAGCTAAAGCGCATACGCTCGCGGATACCTCGTTATTTATTCAAGATTATTACGGAGAAGCGAATTTTCATCATTAAGAGACGTCGCTCGCGCCGACACAGACATTTCTCCAGGATATAATTTCAGTCGATACGCGTTAATTAGCGCAGGGAACATTGCAAAGAGTACTTAATAATCTCGCGCTCGCGGAGACTACTGTGTTAAGTACTAGCGTACTTTGCGAACTGCCGTACATACTGAGCTTAAGTTTCACGATAACTTAGGCAAATACAAGATTTCTCGTCAGAAAACGCGCGTTCTCGAAAGGAAGCTATTGAACGTTTGTTATTTATAAAGTTCGATTAACTCGCGCGACCAGTTTTGTTACTCTAATGGACTGTATAATATAACTTTCTGCGCGCATACAAAGTCACATAGTTTCGCAAGTCTCGGCTCATATGATTGCTGCCACAGAACAAATTTTTTGTTCCACGCACAGGTATCTATAGAATCAAAGGCTTTTTTTATCGGAACGCGCGCGCAATAGAAAATTAATTTCTTATTCATCTCGCATCGCACGCATATAAACTTTGCTTAATTAAGTTTTTATAACAGCGTCCTCGATGTTACTTGAGCGAAGTTGCAACATCTTTTACGGAAAGAGTCTGCATAACACGGCTTGTACGGAGAAGAACTTTAGCTTTATCGCGCGTCCGCGCTTTAAATTCGAACTTTACGACGACGTGGATTTTTCGACAGCGAAAAGAACAGCTCTAAGAATAGTAATTAATCAATCGATCCGACAGTTCGCGAAATCGGTTTCTTCATTATTGACGATTACCGAAGTGAAAAACGCGTAAAGTAAAATTTGTTGGATTTGGATTCATGAAATTTGGAGATTCAATTTAATTACCAACAACTTGAAGATATTTCACCGTGTCGCGAATGCAACGAGACCGAGGACCCAACACAAGTACACCTAATTAGAGGAAATTGATTAATTTCGCGATATATATTGAGTATACATTGCCGAAAAGCATCACTGATAAAAGAAGATGTCAATATCGGGAGAAAAGCTCTCTCGCCGTCGTCGGAAGCTTATATTTAATTCGTCGGCGCGGAAGTGAAAACCAAAAGCTCCGACAGAACTCTTGCGGAACTTTTGCGCGCCCGTGAAAAACTTTAATAATAATTCCGGTAGATTTCTTCTGCCGTTTTTAATGGAATGATCACTTTCCGGTTTTCGCGAAAGAGTGAATTACGTTGAATTATTTTCTAAAAAATCACAAAACGATATTTCTTTCTGACAATGGCATTCTTTCTTCCAAGTACATGGCGTTAGATATATACATGTATGTTCGTGAGGCAAATATCGTCTATGAAAGGACGTATAAAAAGGAAATAAAATTTCTTTTTTTTTTTTCAGGCTGACTTCTCATTATATGTCGATATCGATGTTGCAGTTACGTTCGCGGCACAAGATTAACTTCGTAGTCGTTGTATCACGTACGGATCTAATCCAATCTATTTGAGCCTTGTGTCAGACGATCACGAACATTGAATTGATAATAAGCCGGGCACGTGAGTCCGCCTCTAAGTCCAATATTAGATTAAGTCCAATCGAGCAACGACGCCACGGAACATCAGAACTGTCCGTTCGAATCATGCGACCTGTTCGCTTGTGATTTTTCATGTCCCGGTCGTAGAAACACATTACGCGCGCGCTACGGGTTATCCGCGGCTTTAAAGCTTCGGATCGGTCATTGGTGGCACATATATCAAATATACGCGCGCGATAACAAAGCCCGAGAGCTGGATTACCACGGAAGCAATTAGACGCACACTGACACAATTGTACGTATATATACATACATGAATGCATACATACGCGTCCGTTTTCTCGAGGAGAAGATTCATGTTATCTTAAGCGCTCACCCGCCAGCGATAGAACGACAAAATGTCAGTGTCGCGCGTAACGAAGAACACGCTTCAAAGAGAGTGCAAAGGACAGGGGGCGGTTATACTTTGAAGGCGGCTAATTTAATGGTCGCCAGCGCGGGTCGCGCCGACGGCAACGATGCCTCGATCGATCATTAGAAGAGCGAGCTAGCGGACCTGGCGTAATGTGTTCGCTTCGTCGTCGTATACAACACTCGCAAACATGTACGAGCGCTTTGGGTGTCGGCAGAGGAGTCGCGGGCGGGCGCGACAGTTTCAATTGCTTAGAAATCCTCGACGGGATTTGCACGCACGACGAGAGAAAGTTATTGGCGCGCGCGCTTCTCGCTCTCTATGTACGACGCAACGCGACGCGACGCGACGCGCCGTCGTCGTCGTCGTCTCGCGCGTTCAACGAGAGTCGGAGAACGGTAATTAATTTCGAACACGAAGGTGACTTTTTCGCGCCGTAGGCTGATCAATCTCGGTGATACCCGACCTGGGAGCAATCTCGATGTTTCGTCGTCGTCGTCGTCGTCGACAGTGCGGATAAAGTTTTGCGCAACGAGTTTACGGGAATGGAATTTATGATAATACTCGAAAACTTTTGCGAAAACGATTCGTATGGGGTTTTTTCCATCGTCTTATCGCATTAAGAAAAAATTGAAGAGAGCTTATTTCTTCAAATATCTCGAATCCGAAGATTTCTCGAGGTCGGATGAGATTGCGCGCACTCCATAAAGCTAATTACTATATTTTTATCTTGTAAAGATATAGTTTTTCAAATTTTCGAACTTGGAAAGATACGTGTAATCAGTCTTAGATTTTAATATTGTAATTATATATAATTATATATAAGAATTATTTACAATTCTATACTATATATATACATATATATACTATTCTATACATATACATATACTTTCTCTCTTGCTATAAATTTGTACAATGATGAACACAAACACATTAGTGCGACCATAATTTCAATTAAATCTATCAGAAACAGCCTGTAGTTGTCCGATCTGTTGTTAATACAGTTTGCTAAGGGACAGAATTCGGCCGCGCAAAACGCATTGTACTCCAACCCGACGGAAAGACCAACATAATACGGCTGCCATAATTACTCGGCTAATAAACGGGACGAGGTAAACAATTTTGCACGGAGATTCTATAGGTAGATAACGCGGTCTAAGGGTAAACGGTTAATCAACTTAGTATGGTGATTACATTTGCATTGAAAATCCGCAATACCGGCGCGTTAATAAAAAAACACATGTATAAAATATAATAAAAGTATATCTGTAACATGGTTGACTATGTAAATGCAATTACTCCCAAAGAAGAAAATTAATACGCAATATAAACGCAAATTCTTAAAAATAATTAAAAGAATAAAAATAATTAAGAAAACATTTCAGTAAAATTCAAGTGTATCTGATATAACACGTTACGTGCAAATTACTAAATTTATGTCAGAAATGCGATATATTTATTACAATATAAGTCGCATTAATTTCTATGTGCGTGTTTCCGTCGTTAGAAACATGTGTATGTGTTGATAAATTAAATAACCGATGATCTCTCGAACCTCGCGTAACCCGCGTGTTTTACGTATTCCACGTCCGAGTGCGGATTATATTTTCCAACGTGCCGCAGAATAAACTACGAAGGATTAATATCGGTCGGCGGGGCAGGCGTCGATTATACGCGACGATGTTGCTCCGCTGAGTGCACTTTATTCCGCGCCGAGTTTGTTTAATCAGGTATGCAATGGTATACATTAAATGAAGGATACGCAGTTTGCCAGGGTGCACTTTTATTGATTCTTTTATCCAAAGCTCATTTTAAAACACACGCGTTTAAACCAACGCGCACTTCGAAAGTTTAACTCTTTCTCTCTCTCGCGCGTCATCGAAGTAAGCACCAAAATAAGCGGCTCTCCATGGAACACACACACACACACACACAC